>AYEL01073583.1:0-65041 GCA_000484575.1 Olivierus martensii
ATTTAATTTCTTCTGAAAAAACTTATTAAAACTTTACCAAAAGAAATTTATCAGAAATTTATAAGTATAAAAGAATCTAAATAAATTATTAAAGTAATTTTCAATACAAATAAAAAATCTTCATTGATCTATTTTATTAGCTCTTGGGGAATTGATTTAAATAAAACTACAGAAATTTACAGTTTGAAATTCAACTCCTGCAACCTTTTTTATATTTAAATATAGTTAGATACACTCTAGGGAAATTTAAGGTTAACAAACTTTTAAAGAATGGAATCAAATAAATTTTTAAAAAGTCTTACAGCATAGACATCTTTCCTTTGAAAAGATTTTGTTCTATAATTAATCTATGCTAATTAAATCAATGTTTATTTGATAACAATGATTTTAAAAGTATATTGATATTTAAAAATGACTCAAGTAGATTTTTGGCATTATTTTTAAAGAATACTAATCAAAAAATATGGTGAATATTTTATCATCAATAAAATGAGCATGCATAACATTTATAATTTATTTATATATTAATAAGGAAAATTATAAATAATAAATAGAATTTTTAAATTACATTCATATAACATTAGAATGGTTATATATTGTATCAACAATGAAATAATATAATACATAGTTTTATACTAATTAAAATGTTTAACTATAAAAATATAATGAATCAAAATAAGAAAATTCAATACTTGACCTTCTAATAATTATAGTTCAACCTACCATGTATTTAGCCTACAATGAGTTCAAGCTTAATAATTTGAACTCAATTAGTAAAATACTTTAATAGTAAGAAATAACTTTGTTTATTTATGAGAATAAATAAATAAAGTTATTTCCTACTATTAAAATGTCTGAATTTATTGTATACTTAAATTTCTATAATACTATACTAAATTTTGATTTTATATTTTCATAAAATTATTAAGTTTTATAAAAACTAAGAAATAATGTAAAATGAATTCTTCAAATTTAGTTTAAATAATGATTTTTTATAAATAAACAATCTAATATATAAAATAAAACTTTTTAATCATTTCTCTCCATAGTATTTTTCAAACTGAAATATGAGATTTTACAATGTCTCAGAAAATACAATTTAAAATTAATAAGGCAAGTTACAATTTATTATATAATTAATGTCATTATAATCACACTTATATGATTTAAAATAAATAAGTTATATTATATCACATTAACACAAATCTCAATAAATGGATTCATTAAAAATTTCTAAAATATTTTTTAAATAAAATATAAATGCATAGATTTAAAATAAATTAATTTCATAGAATAATTAATATAATTCTGTCTTAAATTTTTATATACAATATTCATTTAATAAAGCAATTATTGTCATTGAAATAAATATGATATACTTTAGAGAAGTTCAACTTTAAAGTGAATAAAATATTGGGTTGTTCGGAAAGTAATTTCGTTTTTTCATGAAAACGAATGACAATTTTTTTATAGTATATAAATATTTTATTTAATTATATATTGATCATTTTGGTCCAACACATTTTGCCATCTTTCTGGCAAAAGTAGCATGATTCCATGCTTGCAGAATTTCTGATCTTTGTTTGCAAAAATCTAAACCAAGTGATTTTTGACATCTTCATTTAAACTAACAAGTAAGTGTTTTGCCATCTAAAGAATTCTGTAAAAACTGGAATAAGTAATAATCAGAGGATGCCAGATATGGTAAATATGGTAGGTATGGTAGCACATCCCATCTAAGTTGTAACAGCTTCTGGCGAGTCATCAAATTTGTATGAAGTTTGGCATTGTCATGGTGAAACACTATCCCTTTTCTGTTAATCAATTCTGGCCTCTTCTGTTTGATGGAATCACTCAATTTGTCTAATTGATGGCAGTACACTTCTGAATTAATTGCAGAATTGTATGGAAGAAGCTCAAAAAAACAAATCCCTTGAAATCCCACCAAACAAAGAGCATCGTTTTTTTGATGAATATCGGGTTTCGGAATGCTTTGAGCAGTTCATTTCTTCTGTTTCATGATCATTTCATTTTGTTGTAAACAATCCATTTTTCATCAACAATTATGATCCGCTTTAGAAAGCGATCATTTTCTTCACGTTTGAGCAGAAAATCACAGATGTCAATGTAATGGAGCAAATCTTTCTTTGAGAACATGTGGAATTCAAATATCAATGTTTCAACTGGTTATGAACGGTTGAATTAAATAAATTCAATATTATAGCAATTTCTCATGTTGTTATTCAGCAGTCTGCTTCAACCAATACCTTTATTTTGTCATCATCAGCTTCAACCAACATTCCAGCACTTGGTGCACTTTTAACATCAAAATTATCAGAATGAAATTTTGCAAACCAGTTTAGGCATTTTGTTAACACATCTTCTCCCTATACTTAACATTAATTTTTTCTTACTTGAATAGCATTCTTAATTATCGGTAATAAAAAAGCAAAACATGCCGAAAATCTCCATTTTATTTTCCATTTTTGATAGAACAAATGCACTGAATCAAAAAATTTTTATAAATACACCTTGAAATGTCAGCTGTCGAAATTTATGACGACGATATGGCTTAGAATGAAATTGGCGAAAAAAAAAAAAAACAAATGCACTGAATCAAAAAATTTTTATAAATATACCTTGAAATGTCAGCTGTCGAAATTTATGACGACGATATGGCTTAGAATGAAATTGGCGGGAAAAATATAACTAACGCCACTGGTGGGAAAAAAACGAAATTATTTTCCGAACAACCCAATAATTGTCTTTCGCATTTGCAATAAACCAGCTGTAGGCAATTCTTAAGAGTAACGAAACGTAGTGCAAAAGCAAATACCTGCTCAAACGACAAAGATGTCGATTCAGAAAATGTTCCATTTGTTGCAGATTTACGAGTGACATAAAAAATGAAAATCACTTTTCGACGTGGAATTACGATCGATTAATGTAGTGCAAAAGCAAATACCTGTTCAAACGACAAAGATGTCGATTCAGAAAATGTTCCATTTGTTGCGGATTTACGAGTGACATAAAAAATGAAAATCACTTTTCGACGTGGAATTACGATCGATTAAAAAAAAATTTTATAAATGTACCTTGAAATGTAAGATATCGAAATTTATAACAACAATATAGCTTAGAATGAAACTGGCAGATAAAATACAACTAACACCACTGGTGGGAAAAAAAGAAATTACTTTCTGAATAACCCAATATATACAGATATGTGCCACTTAGCATTCTAGATATGTTCCATCTAATAGGATGTTATGTGAATTTTATATTGTGCAAAAAAATATTATAAATAAACTTATATTGTATAGTGCAGCATATTGTATTGCCTAAATAGTAAAAATACAGTACAGTATTGTATTACAAGTAACTAATACATTACTTTGCAGTATTATACAGTAATGTAATGTATTGTAATACATTGATACCCTAACAAAGAACAGATAAAATAATATTGTACAGTAATAATTAATCAGGGAATATGAGGTCTAAATTAGAAAATATAGTATGTAATCTGTACTTACCATGAACAGAACTGTAGTTTGCAAGCATCAATGTGCAGTTAACTAATATTGAGTTTGGATGAAGTTGAAATAATATTTTATGTATGTACTATATGTATATTATTGCAGTGCTAAAGTTTTATTTTTCAAATAATTCAAATCTTTATATTTAAACTTTTATACAATAAGACCCCGCTTAACACTGCTTCATTTAATGCTGTTTCAATATAATGTGGTTTTATTCAAATTCTATATTTTTTATTGATTCACTACATAACAATCGTCAGCCACAAACAAACTGATCGAATGTGGTTGATAGTATCGGCAGTTACTTTACAAACCGTTATATTCATATAAATCAGAAATTGTATGAATTTGTTGCTTTGATACTTCTATGGCCTCTTGCAGAGCATTTGATTTCAGTGTATTGCAGTACGTATAAAAGTTTGCTGCGGTCACAATTCATATTTATGATCGGTCATCAACATTATTTTATAGTAATTGCTTTAAGCTGCTTCGTTTAACGCTGTTTCAATACAACATGGTTTTTTTTAATTCTATATTTTTTATTGATTCACTTTGGTGCGGTTTTCCAAACCGTTAATTTTATACAATAAGACCCCGCTTAACATTGCTTCATTTAATGCTGTTTCAATATAATGTGATTTTATTCAAATTCTATATTTTTTATTGATTCACATTGACATGGTTTTTCAAACCGTTAGTAATAATAATAACAATTATCCAATTTTAATTTTAACCTGAATGCTGCCACTTCAAACTAGAGTTTGATACAGTCAAGGTGGTTTACTCTGCCACTTCAAACTATAATTCCTTGAAATAAAACATTTTTCTTTCATCGATATTTTTGTCAAAACAAGTTTAGCCACTATTATGGAAATTATATTACTAGAAAATTTAAATGAAAATCTATGTACAGTGCTGTATTTTAATATGGTGGTTGCACTATTATAGTTAAATTATTTTCAGCCACGAAATGGGACCAAAGCACAATTTACATCTATTGTTATGGTTATATATTCTTAAAGTTGAAGTTGCATTACAGAATTTAAGACTCAATCAGTAAAATACGTACACAAAAAAATCTCTTTTACATTAATTTATTTATGTTTATGTCATTAGAAGCTGTTTTGTATTTTCTACACCCCGCTTAATGCTGTTTCAATATAATGCGTTTTTTCCGTATTCTATATTTTTTTATTGATTCACTTTGGCGCGGTTTTTCAAACAGTTATACTTGCATAAATCCGAAATTGCACTAATTTGTTGCTTTGATATTTTTATGCCGCCTCGCAATACGGTTTGATATGAGTTCAGTGCAGTATTTACGAAAGTCTGCTGCAGTCACAGTTCATATTTATGATAGTTCATCAACGTCTTATGTCATTAGAAGCTGTTTTGTATTTTCTACACCCCGCTTAACGCTGTTTCAATATAATGCGTTTTTTTCGTATTCTATATTTTTTTATTGATTCACTTTGGCGCGGTTTTTCAAACAGTTATACTTGCATAAATCCGAAATTGCACTAATTTGTTGCTTTGATATTTTTATGCCGCCTCGCAATACGGTTTGATATCAGTTCAGTGCAGTATTTAGCCATCTCGTCATGTGTTTGATATCAGTTCAGTGCCGCAGCAGCAGACATACGAAAGTCTGCTGCGGTCATAGCTCATATTTATGATTGTTCATCAATATTATTTTGCAGTTAAAGTTTAGCCACTATTACAGAAATTATGGATTAGTTTATACAAAATGATCCAAATTTTGATAGAAGTTCGAAGATAAGACGAAGTGTCATGAATGCGATGTCTTGCTATCGACAGTTGCTTGATGAACGAAAGAGGAAAAGGCAAACGATTTTTCGTTAGATGATTCTTAACGAAAAAACAAAAGGCAAATGACGTTAGATGACTTCTTAGCAAAAAACAAAGTGTCAGATGAGGAACATCTGACACTTTTTGTTTTCTTTCCTCATCCAAACATAAATTATTTACTCAAATATTTTTGATTTCCATGAAAGATTTATGTCTTGCTATCGACAGTTGTTTGCTGAATGAAAGAATAAAAGGTAAACGATTTTTCGTTAGATGATTCTTAATGAAAAAACAAAAAGTATCAAATGAAGAAGAATTTTCATCATCACAAACAAATTATTTACTCGAATATCTTTAATTTTCATGAATGATTTATGAATACAAATCGATATTAACAATAAAAATGTCTATAATTAATGTAATACAATAATAATAATACATGTAACAAAATAATAATAATAAGGTATGTATATTTTTTTATTCACTGTCCCGTTTCACCTATTCCCATTATTTACGTGTTCTAATGCAATATTACAAAATAAAAAAAGGTACATTTATTTTTTATTCACTGTTCCATTTCACCTATTCCCATTATTTACGTGTTAAGATGACCTTGTTTAACGCTTGGGTTTTTTGAACGTATTCCCTGCGTTAAGAGGGGTCTTACTGTATAAGAATTTCTTTTTGATTTTAGTTAATGTCGTGAAGAGAAACCCTTTATAGGATAACTGGAAAAATTCCGTATGTTTGCGATAATTAAAACTAAGGGAATCATTTTTTTTAATAAAATAAAACTTTTTTTATAATAATTTTATTGAAAATGGCAGAATATATCAAATTCAAATATATTATATTTTAATTCATAAGTATAGTAAAACCTCGATTTTATGGATTTCGGATTTTACGGACACCATCCCAAAAAATAAAATAAGCTTAGTTTGTTTGGAATGTTCCCCCATGTTAAATGGGATCTTACTGTACATAATAATTCACACTGATAATTATGCAGTTACATTAAATTACTACACAATACATATCTTTTTTAAACATAAAAAATTAAAATTAGTTAAAATATTTATATTGAATGATGGATAATCAAATAATAAATGACCAAGTTCTTAAATAATTTTCAACAAAAATCAATTTGAACAAAATAAATACATTATTTTAATATGAGATTCAGGGATCATTAAATATTATGCTTAATAGAACATTTTACAAAGAACAAACATTTTAAATATAACAGAATGCAGAATTTTTATTGTGAACATGTGAATTTCTTATATATTTACTGCAGTTTACAATAAATCTTTTAATGAAATTATAAACAATTTTAAATAATGAATATAAGAAAAGATTCCTTTTAAATGTAATATCAATTTTCTTTCAATTACAATTTTAAGCTTTAAAAATATTTAAAATTATTTATATTTTAAGAATAAGTAGTATTTAGTATGAAATGCAGTATAAACAAATTTTTAAGTGATATTTGACACTGATCCAAACAATAACTTTTTACAAATCATTTATTTTTGTAGGAAGATGTTTATTGTCTTATCTGAGAATATATTACATATTATTTCTCAACATATTACATTGTATTAAAAGTAAACATTAAATTTATATAATAATATTTAGAACAGAAATAAATAATTTTAAGCAGAACAATAAAATTTTAAACACAAACATTATATAACTATAATATACTTGCTATAGGCATACAATGGCTTCTTTAAAAAAATTAATATTTGATATTATTAGTCTTCATATTACTTTACCTCAGATGTTCCATTTAAGAAACTTATCTAGTTATATTTATAATAATAATAATAATAATAATAATAATTTATCATTATAAATAATATATAGTTTGCATAAATTCAATTCATGATTTACTTGGCATTATCTCTTCTTGTATTTTTAAGATATTAGAGAATTAACTTTAAGAAGTTAAAAATATATACTGTATAATTTTCTGAAACACAGTTATTTGATTATTTATTTTTTTTATTTGTAAATTTAGTTAAATTTTTATTTTATTATAATAATTGCTTATCAAAAGAGACTATTGATTTATAAAACAGTGATATATGGAATCAATTAATTCATTTATTCTTTAAATGTTGACTGATCTATAACAATTTGTTTAAATTAGTCATTGTAACCTGTTTAATATAATAATAAATAATCTCTAATTTATATCCTAATAAATTTTTCTTGCATATTAACTTAACAAATTGTTTTTGTGAAAAAAGTTGTTATTCAATTGTTTTATTACCAATTTAATCAGAGGTAGAGCGGTAGTGCTACCAATAATATACTTGACAAATTCATTTAACATTTTTAGGGGGGTGCTGACGATAATGTTTCTCAGGAACTACTGGGCCAATTTTCTTGAACATTTTTTTAAATGACCATTGGGGTGAGTATAGTATGTCAAAAAAATTTGGCTTCATAAAACCACAGTGCTGCTTCACAAAGGGCCAAAAACTGCAAAATTTTCATAAAAGGCACATTCGGAACTTAACAAGTCGATCAATATTACTCAGATTTCCCCAGTATGGCACCATTCGATTCGTCTTAGTGAGGCAAACAATTTGATGTATAATATGTTGACCTAAATCATACTATAAGTTAACCATTGCCATAAATCCATTTTGATGATTTTTGGACTTAATATTGCTTGGATTTCGACGGTAATGGTAACAATCGATTCATATTAATGAGCTGAACAATTTGGTGTATAACACATTGAGAGAGGTCATACTGTAAGCGTACTGTAATGAAAAATAGATGTCAAATTTTCACATGTTAGACAACCTATACGAGCTTCACTTTTTGCGTAAAATTGCAGAAATTTTCTGACGTTGTGCAATTTAAAATCTCGATGGATCTTTTTTCCATTTTGAAAAATCTTGTTTAGAACAGATTTTATTCAACGTTAAAAGTTGACAAAATTTTTTGAAACATCAAGGTTTCTACGACATCATGAAGTAAGGCGGCGTGTAAAATTGCAGAAATTTTCTGACGTTGTGCAACTGAAAATCTCGATGGATCTTTTTTCCATTTTGAAAAATTTAGTTTAGAACAGATTTTATTCAACGTTAAAGTTGACAAAATTTTTTGAAACATCAAGGTTTCTACGACATCATGAAGTAAGGTGGCAGGTGGTTCAACTCTGCCTAAGGACAAATTTTTTCTTTTACCATCTAAATCATTTACAGTTAAATGTGCAGGTATCCCTCATATAATACAGTAGATAAGTTCCTAAAAAACACCATGTTGTGTGAAACTGTGTTATATGAGATCTGGAATCGATACAAAAAAGAGAGTTTTGTTCCAAAGCCAATTAAAGACAAATAACCTTTCTTTAATTCCACATAATAAACCTAATTTTTATTAAAAATATTAATAACATGAGATATAAAGAAAGAAAAAATATATACATGAGACCCCCAAAAAATATATACATAAAACAAAAAGAAAAAAGTATTGAGCCTACATAATATTCATTTAATAATTATATCTCCCTTATTACTGTTCAGTTAAAAAAAGAACATTTTTTTCTTTTTAACAATATCAACTTCACTTTCTGAACTTTTTTCTGTTTTTTATGTATTTCCTGCTCACTTTAAAAAATCTGTAATCTAACCTGCTACAAAACAATCATTCCTTAAGACCTGCTTAAGACATATCCAAAAATAATTTAGGAATAAAAAAAGTTTTTTTTATTTTATTTCACATTCTCTGTTGAAATATATAACAACTTATTTTTTATTCTAGAACTGAATATTGGGAACAGAAAATACTCAATGGTTGCCAATTAACTCAATTTTAGAATTAATTCAATTAATTTCAAATTGAAATCAAAAATAGACTGCATATTGTTCTTCTCATAGCCAACTAGTGAAATTGCATTTATGACTAATTTTAGCAAAGTATTTCTTAATGATTGCATTTCATGTGTGCATTGTGTGTCCATAGTGTAAATTTACAAAAATTAATGAAAATGTTTTGTGTTGTAGGTAAATGTAATTTTCTAAATATGTTAAGTAAAAATTATACAGTGGTACCTTGGTTAATGACGGCTTTGGTTAACGATGAGTTTTTGAAAGAAAAAATGTCTTGGTTAACGACACATGCTTTGGTTAACGACTCCTGATTATGTGAACTTCTGACAAAATAGAGCTCTGTAAAACAGCTCGTCATCGCATCATGTGATTAATTAGCTCAGTCAATCGTTATTTTTTTTAACAATCAATTCAAATCCGACAATATCATTATTAAAATTAATAAAATTATAACCATATAAAAATATATTTAACTAAATGATAATCAATATATAATAATGAAAACAAATTATTTAATTAATTAAAAATAGACGTACAACACTTCAGTATTTTTAGTTTCTTAAAGTGATTTCTAGACGATTATTCATTTAGTAATGAAAACAAATTATTTAATTAATTAAAAATAGACGTGCAACAATTTTTAGTTTTTAGTTTCTTAAAGATGATTTCTAGATAATTATTATTTTAAATTCTGCCAACAAAGCTAGTTTTTAGTTTCTTAAAGATGATTTCTAGATGATTATTATTTTACTAGTTTTTAATTTCTTAAAGATGATTTCTAGACGATTATTATTTTAAATATTTTTAGTTTCTTAAAGATGATTTCTAGATGATTATTATTTTAAATTATGTGAACAAAGTCTGATTCTATTGTTTGTGTTATATACTTGACACCTGCAACTTTTAGTTTTTTAAAGATGATTTCTAGACGATTATTATTTTAAATTCTGAAACAAAGTCTAATTCAATTGTTTATTTGTGTTATATATTACTTGACAAAAGTCTGATTTTATTGTTTGTTTGTGTTATATATTAATTGACACCTGCAAGTGGTGTGAATTCGTTGTTTATTTGTGTTATATATTATTTGTGTTATATATTACTTCATACCTGCAAGTGGTGTGACGTCACAGTTTCGGATTCCATTAGAAGAACTTGACACACTTCAGTGAGTGACGTCACAGTTTCGGATTCCATCAGAAAAAAAATAACGTCTGTCCGAAATTTTATAGTTCATATCAACAATAAATCGGTGCGTTTCACTTTTCATTTGCCATCAAAAAGCAAAATCTCTAAGATATCAATCCTCATCTGTATAATAATCATTGAATCTATAAGCTGCTAATCAGTGTTTACAGGTTCATTTGTCAAAAAACTCCGAAATGAGACCAATTATCCTTCTGGTGAAGATTGATAATTAAAAACTGTTTCCATGAACAATTCATTTTATTAATGTTAATTTTTTGTAGCAAATATAATAAATAAATGATATTTTCCATATTTTTAGGACATTTTAAATGAGTTTTATCTGAATTTTAAATATTTACTATGGTTGTGGGAAGGAGCCGGAACAAATTAATTAATTTTCAATTAAATCTTATGGGGAATCGCGCTTTGGATAATGACAGTTTTGGTTGACAGTTCCGCTGGAACGGATTATTGTCATTAACCAAATTATTGTCATTAACCAAAAAAAACCACGATACTTCTACAATACAGGTACCACTGTATTGTAGAAGTAACGTGTTATATGAGTTTCCAAAATTTTCAAATCATGTTAGAACGAAACAGTGTTGTAAGAAACCATGTTATAGGAGGGATACCTGTATATATTATAAAACTGTTTATCAATTGATATAAATTATAAACAGTGCCATAACAAGGGTGAAGTGAGCAAGGCATTAGTCTTGGGTACAAAGACAAAGCATAAAACAAAGGTTTCAATTTGCTGAACGTTTTTGGGAATGCAAAATTTATTTGCCTTGAATTTGCCATAGGCACAGAAACATCTATTTACAATTCTGGATATAGGATCAATTGTTCATCAAATCAATCTAATAATTCCAAAATTATTTGTTAATTTTAGAAATTGTTTGATCATTTTGTTTGATGCAGCTGTCTTTAGCTAAATGATATCTGATTGAGGAATGTCTTGATCTCATCATCTTACTCTTTATCTATTTAATAAGGAAATTATTGAGTCATTAACTGACTTGTAGTCTTAATAAACAGAATTTTTCTTAGCATCAATGATACTATTCATGATGTAGAATCTTCTCTCAGCTTCTGTTGAACTAACAGTACTTACATTTAAAAATTTTTTAACTCTTATAATATTGTGTAGGACTTTTATATATTCAATATTTATATTATTAAGTAAGTCACAAAAATTGTTTATTCGAATGCCATGTTTAAGTAATTCACTTAATTTAATTAATACCAGTAGTGGCATAACAATTGGAAGTGCAAGTGTATGGCAGATATGGGTTCACGAGCACAGAGGCTTCATGAAGAGCTAAGGATTTCATTATAAGAAATTATATTAAAAATAAATATTAAATAAAATAGAAAATATTTATTAATACATGGAATATATATAAATTATAAATTTGTATACACAGTTTATAAAACAAACAATAAATTCTATAGAAATAGTAAAAAAATTTTTACTTCTAATAAAAATAAAAGGTTTAATGCAGAAAGCAATAAGTTGGCAATGCATACATGAAGGTAACTGAAGATTCTTAAAGGATAAGAACACATTAGCTTTGCTTGCACTTGGGCCCACTCAATTTTTAGTATGCCACTAAATATCAATAATGTTCACTTTTAATTCATGGAGCTCTGCAAATATTATTTGCAGAGCTCCATGAATATCTGAAGTCTAGTAGAGTATTCTGCTATCAGAATGTTTAAAATTCTTGAAGATTTTTTGAAATTTGAAAATGAAAAAACACATTTGTAAAATTATGAATGTTTGTGTTTGTAATTCATATATTTGTAACTCAAGTTGTGCCTGTATGTGAAAATGCATTTGTTACTTGATAAAGAATAAATAAAAATTATAATGAACTTTTAAGTTTTCTTTTCTATTTATTGAATCTGAAAATTAGGCAAATAATATTTGCAGAGCTCCATGAATTGAAAGTGAACATTATTGATATTTAGTGGCATACTAAAAATTGAGTGGGCCCAAGTGCAAGCAAAGCTAATGTGTTCTTATCCTTTAAGAATCTTCAGTTACCTTCATGTATGCATTGCCAACTTATTGCTTTCTGCATTAAACCTTTTATTTTTATTAGAAGTATAAAATTTTTTTACTATTTCTATAGAATTTATTGTTACTGAATGAATGTTGTTAGTTACTAAAGCAACATGGAATGAGTCTGGCAGGATATACGAAATTCTCTTTAAAAACTTAGACACTTCCCGCTCTATAAAAAAGAGTAATAGAGCATAAAAAAATGCTGCAGGAAATAATGAGAAAAAGTCATTATCACAAACAAATTGCTAACTACAATATAGTAATAAACTGAAAGGCAGAATAGCAGAGACGATCAGCATAATGGATAAGAAATTGAAAGGATATAACATAATTAACATCATAGAACCTAATATGATTAGTCCAGCATCGATTTGGTGCCAGAAAAAATGAAAACAGTAATCAACCATAATGTAATACCTCAATAGTGGTGTCATCCATAACAACAATAATTTTTTATTTCAATATAATATATTTATGTTGTATATAGTATTAATGTTATTTCAATGTATTTTTGAATTAGTATATAGTTATAAAGGTTGTAGACTTTAATTTTAATGTTTTGTTTATATAGTAACAAATTTAAATTTCTTAATTTAAATTAATTCTTATATTCTGTATACAATGTTCTATAATTAGTTAAAGTTTGTACTGCTGAAGAGGGCTATGAATATGTCAAAAGCACTTCGGATTAACCAAATAAAAAGTGTGTAATATAAAATTTGAGTGTAATTTATAAAGATATATTAATATTCCTGCTTATAGAGCTGTAAAAATATCCTATTAACAAAAAGTAGCATACTGGAATTTTATAGCATAATATAAAATTACACAGTTAGTTAACATAACATAGTATTATTTCAAGATGGCAGAGATTACATCAAAAAAACCTTTGCTTTATAATTGGAACTTTTTATTCAGATATGTGAAATAAGAAACTTCTAATTTATCCAATTGTGAAATATATTACAAAATACAGTATATAAAGTTATTTCTTTGGAAGTCAAATAATAGCAGTATCTGATTTACAAACAAATTAAGTTTGTAACTTGAGGAGTGCCTATACTATACTTTATTAGACAATCTGATAGTTTTCTATTGGATTTGATTAGACTGGATTTACTATGTTTTGTTTCAAATAGTATATCATAATTATTTGTTTTTATATTTTCTGGTTCTCTTTCATAGTTTCCTTTACTTACTTGTTAGCTTTGTATGATCAATCATTTTTTCCTTCTTTTAATTAATTTCTTAGATTTAATAACTGAAACATTTCTATTTTATAAAGAAAGAAAGAAAAAAAGAATTTATATTTTAAATTAATTTTATTCCTTATTGTAGTTATTATTATACTATTTAACAACCAGTATGGGCATTATATTTTAACAACCAGAATAACTATACCAGTTCATACCAGCTGAATATCAGCACTGTGTATAGATATTAATTTAAAAATAGTTCAAAACAGCTCTTTAGCATGCACAAAAACTTTATTTGTGCTAACTTAATGCCAAAATAAAGTTTTTGTGCTTGCTAAAGAGCTGTTTTGAACAATTTTTAGAATATTAAGCAAGTTGTATTTTGTGCATTATGATATTAATTTAATTGGACAGGAAGAGATTTATTTTGTTTTTATTTTTTTTAATAAAATAATATTTTTTTATTAAAAAACAGAGAATTTAGATTATTAAAAAGAGGTAAAAAAATAGGACAAACTGAAGAATCTTGACTTTGTACAGAAAATAGATGATTGAAGTTTATGAAAAGTATGTCAACATAAAACTGAATTATTGATTTTTATTATAACTATAAAATTTAAATTCATTTATAAAAAAATATAAAGACTATTATTTAAATTTTAAATTACCGGTAATTATAAAAAATTAAAATAAATTAAATAGGAATTATAATATTTTAATTAAGCTATTTCATTGTTTTGAATTATTCATCATAAAGCCCCAATTTGGTTTCATACAAAAAAAAATTACAGATCATTTGAATAGCAAAATCAAAATTTCTAAAATTGATCTACAGTTCAAAAATATCTTTAAAAATATATCAAAATTTATCTGCATAACTTTTTAATCTCACTTCAAATTTAAAATTACATTGTATTTTGTCAAAATTGTACACACAATTAGAACTGATTATACATTATATTTTGAAAACAAGTTTGACATAAGATATATATATATAAATTACAAATGATTAAATGAATTGGAAAAATTATTATGAATTGAAATTAATTCAAAAATAAATATAATTAATTAAATCATAATCTTTATCTATATAATTTTTAAAACAGATTGTGCATTTTATATTTTTTCATTTGTGTATGCTTTTTAATTTAAAATTTCATAATCCTAAATACTGTATCTTCTTTGTGAAGATATTTAGGATCATGAAATTTTAAATGATTATGTTTTTAAATGTTATATAGATGTAGATTATGGTGTTATTATTCAGTATCAATGTGGACATCATCTTAAATTTTTTTTTCAACCAGTTCTTCTAAACAGCATTATGCAGATGAGTTTTTCTTTTGTTTTATATTAAATACTACTAAAAGACGTTAAGCATTAATCAAAGAGTAATATATGGTTATTCGTAGAACTTTCAGTGTGAAATATACTTAATTATAAGTATTTAAAATTATGATATAATGCATTGTTCAGCATCACTGCAAACATATTATATACTTACATCACATTTTTTATTATCCAGTTTTCCTAGGAAGCCAAATTTTCTTTTTTTGTAATAAATGGTAAATGTCATTAGATGATACTAAGTGTTAAGCAAAGGATTAACATCTAGTATATCTGCATTACTCAAATAGCTTTTAGAAAATAATATACTGTTCTTAGATTATTATTTCTATAAGAGCTATATTATAAATTAATTACATTTAAATATTTCATGAGCAGTACTGTGCACAATAGCTAATATATTTAATTTCATATAGCAGTGGGAGACTAAACTTCATATTACTATGAATTACATATGATAATTTTAAATACTTGAAGCTGCCATTATTTTTTCTGGGATAATCTTAATCAATAATTTCAAAAACTATTTATTATATATTTCACATACATATATTTTGTATAAATGAATATTATTTTTTACAATAAATAAAAAAATAATAATAAAAGTTTAACAAGACTGTACAAAACAAAGACAAAAAAAGTAAAACATAAAGACTTTTTGCAGTCAAAACTTTAATCAGAAATTTTTCAATGCACTTGGAACCTTCCTCAGCTGCTACTACAAGTTGTAGTAGTAGCTGAGAAAAGTTTTGACTGCAAAAGGGCTTTGTTTTAAAAAAATAATATATTTTTAATTTTTTCAAGTTATAGAATGATTTAAATATTGAATTTGTGAAATTGCACTTGCTTTATAAGGCTTTTAAAGTATGGCTTGTCATTTGTTAGGACAGTATGCAGCAGTTCTATAAGATGTTGATTTGTGGGTTGTACACAGTGCTTTGATTTGATAAATTTCATAAACAAATACAGGGATTCAGAGAAATAAGTTGTACTGAAAATCAAAATAAGTCAGCAAGCAGCTTTTCTTAAATTGGATTATTTTGATTCTAGTGTAAGGGGCACGAATTGCCTCCCCCCGAACGGAGTCAGAAAAATTCCAAAGAAGGTGGGAGATCAAGCGTGGGATGCATTTACAAGGCTTAGTAATCTTGAATTTCTAGTAATTTTATTTCTCCAGTTGCTATTTCAGGGAGTAGTAACTGATAAATCAGAAACCTATTATTGATAAAGTCAATTTCAAATGGATTAATAAAGAAGGTTATAGTTGGTTTTAAAATTTTCAAATCTTAGATTGAAATGTACTAATAATTCTCTTAACTTTCCTTGACATTCATCAAGCTTTTCATCTTCAAATTCAAAGATCAGATTTTTAGAAAAGAAATAATTAAATGTTTTTGCTATGAGATCATTTTGAAAAGCTTCAATTTTTTGTGAAAACTAAATATCATATTAATCAGATAAGAAATACTTTTTCCTTTCTTGTAATGTTAATTAAAAATTGCAAATATACCATAATGTGAGTCAAGAAAATTAAATCTCATAACTTATTTCTTCAAAACTAACTATTAGCTGTTCATAATACAGAACTGCATTGAAGATACCAAGGCCACAATTTAGCCATAGTGATTATATAATCTTTAAGATAAGAGTGATTCATGCAATATTTTCAATCACTATAAAAGACCAAATCAATCAAATTTTGTCTAATATATACATTTGACAAAATATATAAAATCATTTATCTATTTATTACTGTATTTATGTAAAATTAAAACAAAATTATTATTAAAATAATTTTGTTTCCAAGAATTTATATACAATTTATGGAAGAAAATGCCTATGTAACGAAATGGCAGTTCTAAATTTATTTTTATTTTTAATTAAAAAATTTTTTGGATTGTTTTAAATTTAAAATTGTTTGATGATTATCTCTTTTATATATATTCCTATAATTAAAAGTTAAAATTTGAAATCCAGCTGATATTTTTCGAGATTTTAAAATATTTATATAAAAATTTCAATTCGTTCTTTTTTTTATTTATTTAACGAAGTGAATTATCAGAAGTAACTCATTGTTTATAACAGAATAAAATGGAAATTAATTTGAAATTTTTTGATTCATAAAAATTTAAAATCTAAATTTTCTAATAAATTATAATTTAAGTCTTCCTTCCCTATCAGTGAGTCATTGATGTAGCTCTTAAATGTAACTAAATTATAGTCTATAAACTTATAAAGTAACTTATAATTTACATTTATAGTAGATAATTTATTTAATATATATATACTTTTTTATTTATCTACTTTTGTTTAATGATTTATTGAATGAATTTACAAGATTTATGAGTGTTTAAACCGATTGCGGAACATAATATCATTATCTTCATTATGAAACTATATTGAATATTATTTTTTAGTAAATAACAATAAAATAAAACTTCTATAAGAAAAATATAATAATATAATAAATTAACAAGAAGAACTTTAACTGCATGAAATTTTGAAGGACTAAAATATTATATTTATTTTATATCTTATAAGACAGGATTTAACTTCATGCATATTTCTTTATAAACAGGTTTTTATGAGGCTATGCATGGAGAATATAACTATTTTATTTCTTATTTTTATTTAAGGCAATTTTAATGAGATATCTCTTTTAATATACATCAGAAAACTATATAGAGGAAGAATTAATATCATGAAGATTTATATATAGAAGCAGCATATCTTTAACTCATAAGTGTAGAAAAATTATAATTATCAGAGCAGAAATAATACTTCAAAATCCTATATTTGTATCGTTTTCAACTGCTGTGATAATTATTCTATATTTTTTATTATATTCTATGTATGAATCATCACAGCAATAAAAACAGCGAAAAATTATTTACTTTTCTATAATAAATTGTACAGATGAAGAAAGAAATTTCTATTTAATCATAAATTTCGAGTAGTTTATAATTTAAATAGCAATGCTAAGCATAAAACATAAATTAATGTTTAAATTATATTTTAAGTTTAATAGCCATTAATTATTTGCTGATAAATTCACAATAGTTTGTATTCTTAAGCATATGTAATATAGTAAAGATAAAAATTATTCAGTAATATTTTATTTAATTTCCATAATTTTATGCTTATGGTATATATTCTATATTTTTAACTCAAGTTTGATTTAAATGTAAGCAATTCTTTGAGCTTCTATAGGTTATTTTTCATATATCTGTAGGATTTTCAAAAATTTCTTGTTGTCAACGTCCTGATTACTAAAATTCTTCCCTATTAAATAAAAAAGAAAAAGGATGTTTATCCTATCAAACATTTTTTTTTAGAAATATATCCTTTTAAATGATAAAATTTGAAGCTTTTTAAGATATAAAGAAGGTTAAGCGTTTTTAGTTTAAAGAAGGTTAGATAACCTGCTTTCTGTATTCTTGTCATGAATCATGAATTTGATTCATTCTGGAAGGGAAGATCCTTGTCTTTATGAGTATTAAGATGGTGGGAGGTTATATTTTAAGATCTGGAGATACTCAACTTAAGATATATGGTACATTTCTATAAATTTATGTAATGGTCCTTTTTAGGTGATTTACGATTTAATTTAAAAAATGTACTGCATCTTAAACTGTCCTCCCTTAATACGTTCTTTTTTTTTGATGCGATAAACTCGAATTAAAAGAAAGGACATTTTTGATAGTTAGGTTAATTTTAGTTTAAGTTATGAAGTTTCAAACAAAGTCATGTTGTTACATCAGTAGATATATTTATAAAAACGATTTTCCTGTTAGTATTCAAAGATTATATAGAAGGATTATGTAAATCCAAAAATGTCTCTTACCTACTTAAACGGATGATAAATCGTTTTGAATTTGAGAAAGATCCGTGTGTAGGTGTCCTCATTCAAGTTAAAGCAATTAATTGTATTATTAGAATTACAGAAGAAGATAAGAAAGGAAGTTGTTTGGAAAGATTACCGAGTTCAACTGTAGACTACAGGTAGCCTAGTTGTTAAAGAAAATGATAGAGGATGGCTACAATCATGTTTACAAACATTTTGAAAATTTAAAAAATATATAAAATATATTTTTATACACAATTGGATTCTGAGTATAGAATAATAACATTAACTTCCAAATGCTTCCTAAATTTATAGTTAAATACATACGTTGAGAATTATGTTGCATAATATTGATCTCATTAGCAGTTAAAAAATGATTTCATAAGTTTTCTTAAATACTAAATCGATAAACAAACCATTAAAAGCTTAAAAAGTGTAAAAAATTTTCATGTTTGCTACTTTAATGGTCATTCAGATAATAAGTTCAGAAATTATTAATTTAAAAGTGCACTAAAATATTTTAATATTGGGTTTAATCCGGCCTTGAATGGATTGGAAGAACTAAATATAGGTTACTGTTACCTCATTTCTCAACAATTTTAGAGCACTTTGTAAACATAAGAATATCGTCTGGTTAAGCACTTAAAATTATTTTTGCATTCTTAACGGCAATTTATCATTTTGAGAATGAAAGCGAAAATATTTGCAAAATTTCAACTCCCCCTATTTTTCCTTTATTCGTTTATATTAGAAGAAAAAAAGTTATAATAAAAATAAAAAATTATAATCAGTAAAATCGATTTATTTATGGTTATTCGATTTTTTTCTATTTTTGATTTTAATCGTTTCTTACTTAAAATAAACTTATATTTTTATAAATAATAAACAGTTAAAATCAAAAATCACAGAAGATAAATGATGTATTTATCCTGTTATAAATATAAAGTATTTTTTCACATACCTAAAAAATTTTTTATCTTGATAGATTATAGTGCCTATAATCAAGCAACTTATGGCCTAAAAGATGTTGAAAAATATTCCGTTAAAGCATTTTGACTTATAATAACTGTACATTATTATAATTTAACTTTTTCTCATAATCACCAGATAAATAGGGTGAAAGAGTAACGACTCTAAACTTTGTTCAACGCAAAAAACGAATAAAATAGACTACAGTACTATAAAAATCTCTAACCATCATTTCGACAACCTGAACTACACTTCCACAAATGAATATTTCCGGCGAGGATTTTCTTCTACGCTAATGTTAGCCTCGGGTGCATTCTCAGTTAACAGCATAAAAAAGTTTTTCCTATTTTTTTTAATCCATTCGGCAGTCGAAATAATTGAACTTTTTAGTGAGTAATTATTACACATTGTTCGGAAGAAGCAAAAAGCGGCAATATGGCTAATTATAAGTAAGATAGCCAGAAAACCGCACCTCATCTATTACCTTGAGTACTGATTAGGTAGAAACCTAAAATTTCTTACGATTGATAACTGATTGCCGCTGTCCTCGCGATTACCAGATATTCCCTCAGGTTGTACTACGGGGTAAGAAGCTGATACATGCTGGGTAGGATGTATTTTGGGCACCTGACATATTATGGTCGCTATAGGAGAAGTTCGGCTTGTCATGCTACGTCGTTCGTCATTTCACAGTCACTCTGCCAACACCTTTGTCTTTTGGATGGCTGCCAATTGCAGATAAACTGCTGCATGGTAATTAAGAGCAGTTTCGGTTTATAGATCATTGCAGCTGCTTAAATCTTCTTAAAGAATACTATTTAAAGTGCAGGCGCGCGGAGGATTACGATAATTTACCGTATGTAATTCGTAAAATACCGAAAAAAGAAGAGTGGAGTAAAAATATTTATTAGAAGTTTATTTATTATGCCACAGAGGAAAGCATGATATAATTGGTTTATAAAGAAAATATTTTCGTTTTTTTTTTAGAAGCAATATATTAAAAGACGAAATCTGTCGGTTGATCGAAAGATCATACAGCGTGCTCAGCATTGGTAAGCTCTTGCGCGAAGTATGCTGGGAACATTCTAACTAAAATATTTAGAAACCGTATAAAATGCGTTATAAATTACATTTCAACGATTTTATGTTCGAGTTATGTGGCTTACAAAGTTTCTTTTTGAAAAGATTTCATATAAATTGTTAAAAATATGTAAGAGTTCAGTAAAGAAAGGATTTATAGAACGAAACATATTGCAGGTAAGGAATGAATGTTACAGCATTGAGATAATGGATTAAATTTGCCTGCTTATGAAAACATTCAGTACAAAATTGAATTTTAAATGAAAGTAATCATGTTTTAATAAAGTTCCACTGAAAACAATTGTTAAGTTTGCGTTTAAAAAATAGTTTCTTAGGCATTTGTCATTGGAATGAAGGTTAAGTTATTATTTCATTTCTAAAGACATATTTTCACAAATAAAAATTTTCTGAAAGATTATTTATTTATTACAAAAAATATCGGATGAGATTTATTCACAAGATGATTTCAAGATGAGAAAAAAAAATTCGAATGAGTTGAGACATAAAAATTGCAGGCAATCTTAACATGATTTATAGGAAAGCAATAAAGGTCCATTTAATGTCAAAATAGATTCGGGGAGAGCCATTAAGTTAACCAATAATTTTAATCCATGGACAGAATAATTAAAAAAAGAAGCTTCAAATTGATTTGTATAGGTATCAAGATTTTTTTTTTACAAAGAAGGCCGATATATAGAAGAAGAGGTTAACATCTCAATTTCAGAAAAGCAGTTTCACGTCCACAATCTAACCACTTATTAAACTTGCCTCTAATAGATCGTCGGCCAACCTCTTTCAAACTGAGAGATTGGATTACCTCTGTCCAACAAGTTACTACAGTGTTTCCATTTTGCTATATTTCCTACCTGATTTATGGTATCTGAGGTTAATGCGGCAGCAGTATTTCATGGCAAGTATATGTGACACGAATACTAAAGACCTTCAGCAGCACCCCACTGTGGTTTTCGGCAGAAATATTAGTGTCCCGCAAGCGAACGCGTGACCGGCCAAGATAGAGTCGCGAAGGACAAAAAAAATCCTTTCTTGAAGAACAAGTCCTCGTGGAAGGCTGATTAACTGCACTTGGTGTCTGTGGATACCGACAGAGGTATTGTCTGACTCTGTTCACGTGGGGGGTCCACACACTCTCCCTCTTTCGCCTCCATCACCTGATATCTCTTTAAGGAGACCTCCGAAAGAGGCTTTAGCGATCGTAAAACAAAAAAATCACTCAGGTTCGACTAATAATTATTATTATTATGCGTTCACCAAAATAACAACCAGTGAAAAGTTGCACAAGGAATCGATTCTTGATATTTAAATTAATTTTTTTTGGGTCATACATCACAAGTTATTATTCTAAGCATAGACCCACAATAATTTTGTTTAGAATTATAGTAAAAAGACGTTAAACCCGTTTCGAATGGTTTAGACAATAGAATTTTAAGTCACTAGAAGAGATTTTTAGAATCTGATAAAGTTTAATAAATCGTAAAACATGAAAACACATTATTCCTGTGTTTGTTTCCTCTTCAAAGACTAAATAGTGATGATTCCATGGAGCACCCTTGCGTGCATGAACTCTAATGGCATCGTGATCGTTCATGGGTAGCGTGAGAGGAGATCAGCTGTCATCAGGAATACTGAGCCCACCGTACAAGTATTAGAGAAATTTATAGGTGATGAGCGAGGAACAATCACGTTTCGTTTTAACATCTCACTTAACCTAGTAATCTCACACACCTCCAGAGTTTGATTCATACCTAGGTCTATATTTATCATTATTAGCAAGCAGGAGACATGCAAAAATCTTACAGATGTTTCCGCTAATCCATACATATATCTTCGATTATCAAGATTCATATAAAAATTGAAAAAGAAAAAATACATAGACCTATATTCTTCGCAATTCAGTTTCACTACTCTTCTTTATAAATTATTCTTCGGAAAATCCATAAATATAAAAAAAATCACTTATTGTATAAAAATTGAAGATCGAGAAATCTGTTCATACTTTTGTTATTCATTCTAATGAATACTTAATGTTTTCCTTTGACTGCAGCACCTGGCAAAGGTGGGAAAGTGAAGATGTGTAGACTTTATGAAAGAAGAGCCACCACGTTCAGGAAACAATTTGCCAGGTGCAAATATAATTACGTCACATTCAGTAAATATTCTAATTATAATGAATATTATTTTAACTGCTATTGAACTTACTAGACGTCTAAATTTTTCTTTTAAAGCAATAATTAAGTATTTTAAATCAGGTTTCTGCATTTTTATGCCTTGGTTTGTTTTACACACATTTTTCCTAAGTTTAAAGGTTATCAAAGCTTCGAGATCGGTCTAAAAAATGAAAAACAGTTTTATGTTAGTCACATAGATGTAAAAGTATTTCTTCGCACAATACTCCTTTATTATTTTATAGCCAGTTTTTTTCTTGACCCAATTAAATTTTTTTTTCGGTGAAACAACTTGCTTACACTAATTGATTGTTCGGTTGTAACATAGGATAAAATTTAACAACAAATTTTATTGTGGAAAGTGAAGGATAGCTCCTATATAAAATTTTATATCCTTCAAATGTTTATTGAATGGCTTAATTTTTTTAAAAACTGATTTTTTATTGCAGCATACGCCTAAGTCTTAAAAGCTGAAAACAGATCTTTCTAAAAATAATACAATTAAATTCCGATTCTGTTTTTTACAAACTTAATGAATATGTTTTTAATTATTTTTCCGATTAATCTTTGAGTTTTGCTTCTAAAAATTTTTCCGAATGATCATCAATTAGTTATTGAAATAAAAGAAATCACATTAAGACAAGAGAACTGGTTTCTGCTTGGAAGGTGTTTGCATATTTAATAATTAAGTATTAAAAGAAAGAAAGACGATAAGGCTGCTCTAACAACAAACCCGATAGCCTGCAGAGAAGATACAAAAGGCCTTTTGCCCATTAATTACTTTTTTTGATAGTAACGATGACGTGGAGAATCACGAAGAGATTGATGCATCCTTCAGGTGTGTCACACTTCTGAGTGACGCTCCGGCCCTCTTTTAATCCCTCAATCATCGACTGAGATTAGATTCCCAGCTAATATTCCACTTAGTTTCAACTTGAACAAGTATGTCTCTTATATGATTGATGAAGTCGCTATAAAAGGACAAAACCAAGTTTTAACAATGAGAATCCCAATTTGTCATGTAACTAAAGAAATGGAAATAATTAAATTGGCTTTACTTGATTCTCAGCTTTTCTAATAATATAGCACAGAGAAAATCATTTTAAATAATTTATGATTCTGCCATTTACCTTCTCTGGTTTCCATAATTTGGATAAAAATGGCTACATTGATTTTATTACTTAAGATTATTCTTCCCGAAAAATGAGCTTGGAAAACTTTCCACACGTTTGGACCAGATTAAATAATCAATCTTTTTTTTTGCTTGGATTGTTGGAGAGATTAATGAAAGTTTATAGATCCAATTAAAATTTTATAAAGAGAGCAATAAGAAATCATGCATTTATGAAACGAATTCCAAAATTAATAATGCAAAATATGCTAACTTACTGAAATATTTACAGATTTTTGAAATAAAAATTCGCAGTTAGATTATAATACTTAATATTATTTTTATGAATTTAAACCTTTGTTTATATTATAAAAATCAAATTAAATTAGATAATTTTAACTGAAAAATTATTTTATGGAAGGTGATCGTCACCTATAATGTCTAAATATAATTTTCGGTCTGGACAATGCTTAATTTATCTTATAAAACCATGCACCATATACTAAAAGCTTAATTGTCGATTCAAAGTCGGCGTTAAACAACGACTGCTGTATGGAGTCTTGATTCTTGGATTATTTACATCAAAAAGATTATTTCAGACCTTGAAAAAGTGCTTATGCAGTTACTTCAATTGATTGAAGACGTGTCACACACGAATTAGAACGTGACAGAAAATATATAGTAAGGAAAGAAGCGATGTCACCAGTTTAAAAATTTTGACAATAGGCAACTGGATAGTGCTAAAATTGGTACGAATTAACAATCAGACAATAGTTTCATTCACTGAAAACAAACTAATGAACATTTGGTTGTACGCCTCCTAATGTTATCGGAAGCTTTTCGTTTTTGAAAATAATTAATCAGTTTGTTAAGATGTCATCGTAAAGGTGCAAAGCGTGAAAGGTGCCTCGATATTTATAAAAATTGAAACCATTCCAGACGTAAAAGTGATAATACAAACCTAAATATAGTTCCTACATTTAGGTTGGAATGTTTCTGTCGGGAAAATCCCGAAAGAAATATTTTCGTTATCGTCGTGCAGGGATAAAAATGCATAAAGAGGTATGCAGAAATGGGCAATCTATTGTATTTTTATAGAAGATGAACAGCCACAGATGAGCCAAAGACATCATTATCTGGTGTAACCATCGTCTCTCCACTTGTGAGGTCTTTAGTGAAGAAATTATCCAAACTGCTGAGGAAATAAAAGTGCATCATGGCTCCTCGATTGGAGTAATTTGGTTACTTAGGGGTCCTTGGCAAAACCGGGTCATTGTCATTATTATAAGGGAGCAGATCCAACCATTTCAATGGCACAAAAGCAAGAATTCGGCGTGTTTCTTGTTGTAATAATAAGGTACTACATTAAAAATATTTAACGAATGTTAAAACTTATTTCTAGATACTAACACGATATTAAGCTAATTACTTGATCAAGAATGACAGATTATTCTTCTCCTTCTGACAAGAAACACATTTGTAACACGATTAAAAAAAATTCTACAAATTTGTTTTTTTGTATCCTAATTGTAGATGCTAACTCGATATAGTAGCCAAGAAAATGGTGCCAAATATTTTTTATTCGTTTAGATACAGAAGAGAGTGAGAGAGAGAAGGTTGAAAGTTTTAAATTTATAATTATATAACTTCGAGTTGACATTAAAAAGAATTTCTGTAAATAAAATTTTTGTCGGAAAGTGTAATATCTTGTTTTAATTAATTAGCAAAAGGATGAAATAAAATATGATTGATCGTCAGAATTACTATCGCGTCAAATATGGAGAGTATCCAAGTCTGGATAATTAATTTAAATTTAATTGTGTTGATGTTTAATAGTTTGCATTGTTTTCGAAATTACGGAATGAAGTTTGTATATGCGAAAATTTGTGGTGTTCGCTAACAGATGTATTCTTTATTACAGTTCTAGAGAAAGGGGGAAAAAGAGAAAGAAAAAAGGAAAGAGCAACAGCTGCAGACATCTGCACTTGTGATATAACCTACTCAGACTTATTAATATTGGTTCTTTTTGTACGGTAATGTTCTTTTTTATAAAATAAACATTTGGCGTATGCTATTTTTGTTTGTGCAGACGTTGGATTATTTACACAAATTTAAGCGAATCTAACACGATCGTTATAATTCAGGAGAGTTTACATACAAAACATTATCAACGAATGTCGCTCACTTAAAGAAATCACAGTTTTCTTTAAATAAAAAAACATCTGAATGCCTGAAATGAAGTTTAAATTCTCACTGCATTTCAAATAATTTTCATAATGGCCTACAAGTTTTATTCATTAATTAATTTTAATGCCTAATTCCATATTATAAGGACATTTGGTGTATTAAAATGCTTAAAATGTTATATAAACTACAGAGATAGGACTACTGAGCCTATGTAAAAACTAGTAGATCTCACTGTATTTTGTTTAGGTCGGATAATGTTTTCTTCCGTTAACCCACTGCGATTTAGATCTAGATATAATTCACAGTGTATTTAAAAGTCAAGATAAAACTAAAATCAATAAACAACCCCTTTTTACAAAGTTATGTTTTTCATCATAAAAACGATTTAGTTTTAATGATCCATCGAATCAGTTAAATAAAAATTCTTATTACTTTTGAAAGAAATCTTAATCGGAACAATATACAATTTGATTTATCTTATCAGATTAACAAATTTCGTTTTGTATTGAGGTTAGTTTTATTATTTCTTTTACTGAAAAAGAGGATAAATTTCAACAATAAGGAAAAGTTTTATTATTTTTTTGAAATCTTTTATTGCTTGCTTGTTACTGCATTATTATATAGAAATCTATATAATGATAAATCTTATAAAAATATATTCTTCTATAGATTTCCATATTAATAATCCTAATTTACATGCTGAAATTCCCCTTTATTGATAATTTATTCAATTATTCTAGCTTAAAATATTATTAAATCTTTATTTTAAAAATGTTTTAGTGTATTTTAAATCTAACAGCATTTAATATTAAAAATTCTATATATTTGGATTTTCTTTTATATTTATATAAAAATTCTTATATACAGTTATGTTTATTCCAAATTGTTAACTTATTTTATATAAATCTAGGTTTCGTATATTAATTGAATGTAAAAATAACTCTAAAAATCATAATAATACTGTATATTTTATTCTACATTAATTTTTTGCTGAAAGTTTGTTGTATTGATGTCTTTATAACAGCAATAGTGAATAATCTAACTTTACATCTTCACCAAGGAATGTTTGTATTATGTAAAAATTTTTTAACTTATCCTTTTAAAATGTTTCATTCTATCCTGTTTACAAAAGTTAGTAAGTTTAAAAGTAATTTTATTAGATAAAGCAGAAGAAAAAAAAACTTCATCAGCGATAAAATACTTTTAATTATCAAACAGAAGAAAGTCTTGTTTTGATTTCTTCCGGCGATTCTGCAGATAACTTGGAACAGACTATCTTGTTTATGGTCCAAGTAATCCCTATAATCAAAACAGCTGCCAAAAACCTGAGAGTGAGTAACTCTAGATGTCTTGTGACCCGAAACTTTACGTCAGAATGAATGATAATAATCTCTTGTGCTCTTTTTTTTGTCGCAACTTGAATTAAAGTGGCAAAAGTAAGCTTTCCCTCCTATTAAATAAAATGATCGTTAAATAAAAACCATTTTATATACAGGAATTCTTTTTTTTCAAATTAAATATTCTTTATATCTTTAGTTTAAGTAATGTATCATAATAATACTGTATATTTTATTCTATATTAATGAACATATATGACAATTTTATCTTCTGTAAAAATAAACGTTTTATGGCATTTTATTGAATAATAATCAATGCAAAATAGGCCTTGCTTAAAATGTTTAAATTTAATAAAAATTTCAATTTTTGAAAACTATCAATATATAGATTTAAATAGCCTAAAATAGAGTGGAAATTAAATTTATAAGTGTGCTTAATTTCGATGATTTAGATTTAATCCATAAACTATACCTGAAGCTTAAAAAAAGATTAGAATTGAAAAAAAATTATGAAAAGACATACTTATGATTGATTTTTTTACATGTTATGAACTTCAGATTAATGAAAATCTTGTAGATTTTCGTCTCATGCCATTTTGTTGATTCTACTGACTGGTGAGCTGAAACTTTGAAAATTGTTAATGTGTATAGAAATATCTAAATTCTGTTTATCACGAAATATTTAATTTACTTTGCAAAAGTTTATTTAGTATTAACAACATTTGATTCGTATAAAGCATTAGCTTCATAAAAATTGTTCGGTTTTGTAGTTTAATCGACGTAGATTCGAATACGTCGACGTAGGTAAAGCTATTGATCATAGACACAGGAAATATGTATCACATAAGTTACATATGTATCTGCACATAGATATCGGTATTTTTAACAGTCTAAGAGCGAACTTTCATGGGCGTGTGGCTTAATGCCTTCCTATTACTAGAATTATACTCTCCAATCCTCTAGTAAATGGAAAACTTGACTTCTGTAATTACATATTATATAAATCAATCTTTATTACATGTTATTAGGAGAAGGCAGCTTGACACATTAAATACAGAGCAAGCAACACCACAGGGTTTAGGTACACCCCTCTCTGCTTTTGTCTTGATATTCCGAACTGGAATCTGTTGGTGGATTGTCACTTGGTCTTAATGTCACCAATACCCATTAACAGATGGATCAAGTGTCCAAATTGCCTTTAATAAAATTATAAATTCTATTAGTTTGTACTATTTGCCAGGGACCTCCTATGAAGGGATTTTCTCTCTGAAATTTCTAACATATAGACATTTAATTATTATTTTCTGTATTCATTAAAATTCGATTATATATTAATTATATAAGATTATTCTGTATCGAGACAGATTAATGTTCATCATTCTGCAATATTCGAACTTTCTGATCTCGGAAACTATGCATCATATTGCATTAAATCTAGCATAATTAACAGATTACTCACGGGTTTTACATGTTGTAGAAAGGTTTATTGCCTCATTCAATATGATTTTCTGAACAAATTTGAGTTAATTAGAGCGAATTTTAAAGGATAAATCCATCGGTTTATGGTTTATGAGTAAAAATCTAACTTTAGATGACTCTAGATAAAGAGTTCCAAAAAGAAGAGAAATTATTGCAAATTCCCATTAAATGAATAGCAAAATATGTTAATGGGAGGTAAAGCTTATAAATATGCAGAAAGGAAATGAATAATTACTTCCGTATTCACTATTACAAATAAAACCGAATGCCTGTTTATCATCCTCCAACACTTACCTGTGCAGCCTAATCGTAACTCAACTGTGACATTATAACGGCCATTAATATAGCTAAAAATTAATAATCATCATATAATAATAGCATAACAAAACTAAAAAAAAATTACTGCAAAAATGTTTCTGTGGAAGTATATATTTTATTTCAAACACTGGAAAGTGCAATATTGCATTAAAAGCAGCCTGAATGTCGACCTACAGATATATATATATATATAAGAGTGTTTTATATATATATA
Source organism: Olivierus martensii (assembly GCA_000484575.1). Classification (NCBI taxonomy): domain Eukaryota; kingdom Metazoa; phylum Arthropoda; class Arachnida; order Scorpiones; family Buthidae; genus Olivierus; species Olivierus martensii. Next base: position 29,733 of record AYEL01073583.1, read on the forward strand.
TTTATATATAATATATTTATATATTACGTCGTAATAATAATAATATTTTTTATTAATTATTTCAAAGCATAAATACAAAATTTTAAAATACTGGTATATCAACAGCACAGTTCCATCTCTATGCCTAAATGAATGGCATTTTAAAACAAATTGAAGTGTTTACCTGAGATGATATTTGTACAAATATTACTTCTATTTTTTTCTATATTTAGCTGCCATTGATATATATCTTCTTAAGAATTTGTACATAATAAACAGTTTTCAGAACACAGATTGAAAGACATTAATATTTCCATAAGAATTTTAATAATCATTTTTTATTATTTCACTTTTTAATTTCTGAATATCAGAAAAATTATTGCATGCAAACAATAACCTAAAAAATAAATAAAATATTGAAGTAAATGTTTAATAAAATTTGCTTGCAAAAATTGATCTTACCTGAATAATTTTATTGTGTGTATGCTATTTTCTAATTCTTTGGCTTTGTAATAAGCTAGACGAGTAATCTATTTAAAAATTCAATTTTAATTTTTAAATTATATATGCATTCATACAAAATATAACTGTTTATCAAAAGAATCTTTTGTACCTCTTCTGGAATTCCAGCTAACTGTGCAGCATTAAATCCATAACTCTTAGGGCAAGCACCATCAACAAATTTATATAAGAAAGTAATTGTTTCTTGAGTTGGATCTTCATTTTCATTTTCAACCATGCATGCCTGAAACAAATCTTAATACTAAATTAATATTCAATAACATCATAGGAATAAATATGTTATAATTACCATGTGTCCCAATTTTACATTAGGATGATCAAGAAATTCATCAACAAGACTATGATAATGTGTTGAAAATAGTGTACAGCATCTCACAGATGAAGCTAATTCATGAACAACAGCACAAGCTATTCCTGTTCCATCATAAGTTGATGTTCCTCTTCCTAAATGAAAATAAAATAAATAAATAAATATAAATTCAAAAAGTTTGAAATTATACATTGTTTACCTTCTTAACTTAAACTCACCTAACTCATCAAGTAATACTAAAGAATGTTTAGTAGCATGCTGCAATATACTAGATGTTTCACTTAATTCTACGTAAAATGTGCTTTCACCTATCAAATGATAATTATATTAAATGAATAATTTGATTATAAATAATACGATAAATTTATTTTATTTATCATACTGACCTGATGTAATTCTATCACTGGCACCTAAACGAGTAAAAATACGATCTACTGGAGTCAAGCAACATTTTTCAGCAGGCACATAACAACCCTAAGAATAAAATTACAAAATAATAATTAAGATCATAGTTATGTAAAAATAAAGTATTATGCAGAAATAATCAATACCATTTGTGCCATTATTACAATAAGTCCTACTTGTCTCATTAAAGTTGATTTTCCTCCCATATTTGGACCTGTAACTAAAATTAACCTCTGTGTGCTTTGCATATTTTCTGTTGACTAAAATAATTAAAGAAAAATAAACTAATTTAAAAATTTTTTCAATAAATATTTATAAAAAATATAATCAGAATTGGCATTTAAGTAATAATTAATGTATCAAGAAAAATACCTCTGACAATCCAATACAAATATCATTAGGAATGAAATCATCTCCTGTGAAATATTTTAACAGAACAGGATGTCGACTTTCTTTAATTTCTAAAAATGGCTAAAATACATAAATATATATTATATAAAAACTATCAAAAAATTTAATTACTACAAGTTTAGTAACTTACTTCATTATTAATTACAAATTCAGGCCTACATAGAGGTATTTGAGAAGATAAGGAATATTGAGTAAGACTCATAAATACATCTAAAGTACTTAAGCAATGAATGGCAGCTTCCCATTGCTTTCTTCTAAAATTTTAAAGTATAGAATTAAAACTATAGAACTTTAGAATTAAAATATGCAGAATTGTGATATTAAAGCATTTACTTTATTTTTTAATAATTATTTAATTTTTACTTTTTAAAAAATAAATACAAAAGTAAATTATAAGAATACCCAGAATCAAAAGCAGAAAATATTCTTCTCATGATATCTTTTAATGCTGCATTTCTATGATCTTCAGCAGACATCAGTTTTGTTAGTAACTCTTTAATTGTTGGTGTCCAGTATCGCTTGAAACCTTTCCTCTGTGATTGCAACTCATATTCATCGGTTGCATATTTGACTGCATTTTCAGGAACTTCTAACTGGTAACGATTACGACCATTACCAAAATAAACAACCTAAAAATTACATCAAACTGAGTATATATTTTAAATTATGTAATGTGATAAGTTTAATAGTGAATAGTACCATTAACAAAATATTCTTATTCATTATTATAGTAATTAACTTAATTTTTCAGAGGCAAAAAAATTTTATTTTAATCAAAGAAAAATTTTCAATAATACTACTTTATAAATAAGTTATATTATAAAAAAATTAAATGCTTTTCTGATGCCAATAAAAAAAATAGAAATATAAACTCAAAAATTTCATTTCCATAGTGAAATTTAAAAGTTACTAATTTGAATGTACAGTAAAACAATGGAGATGTATTTTTAACATTGGAGTTCTCAGTATCTTGGGTTCTGCAATAGAGCAATAAGCCCAAGTATTGTATCATTCATTATTATAACACTGTTACAATATCATTTTCTTTTTGGTATTGGCAAAGTGTTCCTAACATATCTTGTTCATTTGATATCTTTTTAGAACTACATGCAAAAATGTTCAAAGTTGCACTTCTCTAGTTGTTATAAATTTTGATAACAATGAAATATACTTGAGAGATTTATATATATGACTTCTATATCAAACTTTATAAAAATTCATTTAATGAAATTCTGCAATGTATGAGCATGATGATTCTTTTTAAATCATTGTCATGACATTCCCTTGTAAATACTTCTTCAAATAACATAAATGCATCTAAAAAATATGCTATTTTTTGGTTATTCTTTATTAATAAGAAATGCTCAAAATATTAGTATTAATATGAAGTGCTAATGACATTATTCTTTCCCTATTTATTTTTATATATTTGATTGAAAAAATTATATAAACAACATTGATGAATAAATTGCACTAATGGCAGTAGTGACTTCAAAATGTATTTATTTCTAAAGAACGAAGTACTTTCAGTGACAATTGAAAATCAAAGGAAATAGAAAACATACTCATGGATATAATCCTGAAAATAGGAAATTTAATTGCAAAGGTGTAGGATAGATTACGGCTGGATCTATAACCTGTCTTTAAGTAATGTGGCTGGTCACTAGAAGAAAAAAAGAGAATAGCAATCAACTTCTGGGATCCCAAGTGTCTGTATCAACCTTATTAAAATACACAGGAATACAAAAGCACTTAGCTGACAACTCATCAGCAAGATGAACAGATACATTATACAGGTTGGCTCGATTAGTGCAAATAATGGGTCCCACGAATTTCTTGCACTATTCAAAGTATTAACTATGAAATTTATAGTAATTAATATTGTCTATTAAGAGATCATTTTTAAAAATTTATTATTATTTTTCTATTCACTGTTGATTTTATATAATTATATGTATATAATTGGAACAAGAATTAAATAAAACAAAATATAGCTATCTAAAATCTGATCCTACTACCAGTACTTCTGTTTCATATCCTCCTTCATGGTCTTGAATATCAAATTAAAGTTTAGAGATTTTGGAAATCTATACTTATATGAGATAAATTTTAATTAAATTTAACAGTTATAAATTTTATTTTAATTTTTAGAGATGATAGAAAGTGGAATAAATTTCATATTTATAGAAATTATAGTAATTTGTTATAAATAATTGAAAATTTACCTGAATTAATAAATATGAATTTTATCAAATATTTATTTAAGATATTAATGAGTTATGAACTGCACATTTGTTTGGTTTAAGAATGCTAATTCTATCAGAACATCCAAATTCATTTGAATAATGCAAAATTCATTTTTTTTGATGTCTCATATTAACTCTAGTTTGTGTTAAAACAGTTCTCACTGGATTTCTTGAATTTATTCATACTTTATACACTAAACAACTTCAAATGTCATCATATTTATTTTCAAATTTGTTAAAAGATTGTCTTTGAGGAAATATTATAATGTTGTTAGCTTAAAAAGGTATGTCATTGTTCAGTAAGCTTCATTTAGAGAGGGTTTTCAAAGACAATGTAATGTATGTTATTATATATTGTACAATAAAAGGGAAAATAAGAAAATAAGTTATTCTTTTCAGAAATTTGATAATTAATTTTGTATTTTTTTATGCTTTTGTATTTATCAGTAAAAATCTTTATTAATAAGATATATTGTTTTTATATTTTCCAATAATATTTTTAGGCTATTTTATAATTTTGAATTAAGTTTTATACTTTTTTAGATATACATTTAAAATGATTGATATACATATTTATAACATAGCCATTATTTCCAAATCATCTGCTATACAATAAAGATAATAGGAGAGTTAATATCATCAAAAATTAAAGTAAAACTAAACAATTAATGAATTTAATTTGGAATGAAATATGATATGATACTTATAATGATCATAGCGATAAATTATGTTGGTTTTGTAATATAAGCAATTCCTATATAGCACAGCACTTCTACAACATAGTTTTGTTTTAACACAATTAGAAAATTATGGCAACCCTCATGTAACATGGTATTTATCGAACACTGATAGCAGTCTAAGATGGTTTAGAATAGCAGTGCTTGTTAATTCCATATAATAGGGAAGGTTTGAGGCTACTTTTCATTTCAGATATTACTGGCAGTCTACTTTATAGACTATAGTATAGTCTACAAAGTAGACTGTCAGTGATTTCAAACAACAATAACAATTTTTGATACAGAAAATATGACAGACCACTACAGGCTACCTCTCATGGCTTGCTGGTTGATGCATTGACACCCCTGCCATGTAACATGGTTTTACTCTATATGAGATTTTATAGGAATCTAATTATTATGTTATATGAGGGTAATCTGCATTTTTATGATCTTTAGAATGAATGATAATTATTCTTTGGATAATATAATTTATAATGTAAAAACATTTCATATATTATATAATAAAAATAAATATAAAAAATAAAAGTAAATATGTAAAAATACATTATTAATAAAAATTAAATAGCCTTTATGATTGACAATTAATAAGATGCTTCAAACTATAGAGAGATTGTTTTCATTATTACTATTAATAGCATATTAAATTTTATTGCAATAAATATTTCATCATTCTTTAATATTGCCATATGATGTATTGCATATTATCTATTATTTTAGTTTCATTATATATAATAATAATAATAATAATAATCCCTCCTGAATCCTGCTAAGCTGCCTCAAAGTGGTGGAGTGTGTATGTGGGCAGAATAGGTGATGCAAGTCAGATATTTTATTTCTTGTAGGGTCACCCTGGGCTAGAAGGCTATTCCACTATGCTCAACTAAATGCTAGCAGGTGTCCCCACCTTGCTGGTATTTTTCTAGTATGCAATGATACAAAGCAGAAAACGAAAGCATACCGGCTCAGACCTCGCCCGGGTGAATAAGGTCCGCGTCTGTGAGTTAGGCAGAGGCTTACATTCGGAAAGCTTACTACAGTCTCCCTTAGCCACTGATGGTGAAAGCAGCACCAACCCAAGTCAGGTTACTGCAATACAAATACCCACAAATAGGAAATAGTAGGAATCAGATCCCAACCAGCCAAAGTGCTTCCTGGGAAACTCAGCCAGAGATCACCAAGGCTGGAAAACCACGCTAACGCATAAAATGGACAACTTACATGAACGAATTCATCATGCGTACATACTATACAATTACAAAATTAGAAAACGACATTACAGGATATAAAAGGGAACTCTATGACAAATTCACAAGCAGATACCCAAACATCACAGTTACAGAACAATGATCAAAGAAGAACCATCATCCACAGAAACCTCATACCACACAGTACTCTATACAAAGAAGAACCATCATCCACAGAAACCTCATACCACACAGTACAAGATATGACAAATTCACAAGCAGATAACCAAACATCACAGTTACAGAACAACGCATAGCAGATCAAAGAAGAATCATCATCCACAGAAACCTCATACCACACAGTACATTAGAAAGCATTAATGAAAAAACTAAGCTAGCACAACAAATATCACAACATGAAATTGATTCACACACACAAATATAACACAAAGTGGAACAGACACCAGAAATAACATACATTGATGACAACACATAGCCCATCAATAACACTGATGCAGACCTAATAAATAAACTCACTGACACACTCCAGGAAGAAACATTAACCAAATTCACAATGAAGTCCCACGCAATGTCCACACATCCCCAAAATTCACAATTCACATAAAAAATTCACTTCCATAAAAGCAACATACGTCACAACTATATAAAACTATAGTCTTGTCTGATAGAAACATAACATCATTAAATCTACAGAAGAACACTCCAAACCAAATAGACAACACTGCACACTTACAAGAAAAGTAAACATCCTGGTGTAGAAAGGAACTCCGTGGTAGACACCCATATGACCTTCAGAAACATTTTATAGATGCCAAAGCGTCAAACATCTGGTTAGTCAGGAGGATCTATTTACAGAAACAGAAGGGTTTATAATAGTAATACAAGACCAGATATTAAACATGAAAAATACATACTGAAAGACAGCACATTAACAAATGACACATGTAGGAAACGCCATATAGCATCGCGAAACTGACTCAACACATTATGTTGGGTTGCAAACTGCTCTCACAAACAGACTACCTACACAGACACAACCAAGTAGCAAACATAATACACCAAAAGCTTGCAATATAAATTAATAAACACACTCACATTATATTACAAATACATACCAGACACGATCTTAGAAAACTCAACACACAAGATGCACTATGACAGAACAATCCTAACATCTGTTATGGTGTACAGTTTGTACACCAAAACAGATCAGATATCACTCTCATAGACAAACAAAACAAAGTTACTTACATTATAGACCTCTTAATACCCGACACACACAATGTCCAGGATGCATTCTCTCAAAAATTAGCAAATACACACAACTTTCACAAGAAATTAAGCATCTTTGGGAATGCAAAATGTAGTCATTTACCCATCATTGTTTCCTCAACAGGGGTAATCCCTCACACCCTACACAAAAGCCTCAAAACACTAGATCTACATCCCAAGACATACGTAACACTACAAACAGCATCACTACTCAATACATGCAACATAGTAAGAAAGTTTCTCAGCACTGACACAGACAGTTAGTTAACTCACAATTAAACATCTTAAGTAGCTATGTCTTGACTCATGTCCGACATAGCACTTTGACCTAGAGATACTCCATGCCCACATTGATGTACTATAACAATAATAATACTACAGTATGACAATATTATAAGCTTCACTCAGCCACTCTAGAATTATTTTTTATTTTTCTACGTTCCAATATTGAATTATTTTAAAGAATATTAAAGTTCATAATTGTTGATCGCATTTTATTTTTCCTTTTATTATAACATAAATTATGATTAGTAAATTGTAAAATATAAGAAGTTTAATTATTTTTAAACACTATTTTTGCATATATTAATCATTGTTAATATTTATTAATTAATTAATTTTCTTAATGCATAATTTTTTTATGTGATTTATTTATTGTTTTTTTGTACAATTTGAAATTTGATATTGCATATAAGCAGACATTATATCTAGTGATACATTAAAAATTTTAAAGCAATATTTCATGAAACTGAGTACTGGATTGCATCTAATGTTAGAAGATAGCACTGAATTGGACAAATAGATAAAACTGACTTTTTGAACTTAAACTAAGTGTCATAAAAGTACTCATTATATGATACACATGCTATTTCAATTGAGATGCAAGTTAAATACCAGGATGTTAATACTGTAGTACCTCTATTAAATTTATATCACACTAGTATTAACCTTAGCAACTATCAACCATAATCTGTTTAATTTTGAGATGAATAAAATTTATTAATAGAAATATTTAACCAAAAGTATTAAAAAATAAAATTACTATTTTTATATGTATAATTAAGGCAAATTTTACTGCAGTATTATCGTTAAAAGAATTATGATATCTATATTAACTCACATAGCACTTAGATGCAGTCTATTGTTTTTTATTTATTATGAAGTTTTTTGTTTATATAATTCATTTTTCCCTTGATATAAGAGAGACAGTTGTGGATAAATTGGTATCTAGTTTAAAAGGAAAATAGATGAAGCATTTTTATATTAGTTAAATATCTATAAATGAGCACTTTTTGCAGTGTAGAATTTATTAAGACAACAAACATTTTCAGCATTTAGCCCTCATCAGGTTATACACAAATGGAACAGAATATCATAATGGATAAATAAAAGTTGAACTAAAAAGAATGTTGCTGTGGTTACAAAATAAATAAAACATAAAATTAATAAAATATAATAAAATAACTTAACAACCTCTAAGACAGGAAAATGTATATTTATTAAAATTAAAAGATAGTAGCGCTATTGATTATCTACAATCCTCTTCAGCTACTCACTAAACGAATTACAGAAAATGGTTCTATAGAACGCCACATTTCACAATTTAAAAAATAATGTTGCTATAGTAACACAACAGAATCTGTTAAAATGTAAAATAAATTAACATAAAAATAACAGAAATTAATTTAACACACAAATTTTGTTAAAAATTAAAATTAAAGTTTGAATCATAAGAAAACATAAAAAAGTTAATCTATAACATATTCAAAAATTATAAACAAAAAATTAACATTGACAGTAATGGCAATTATATAGGTTATACAGTCCGTTTCCTTAAAAAACGCATTCCTGAACACATGAAGGATATACAGAGCAATGCTTCTACAACAGCGCTTGTGCAATGAGCTCTCATCTCCGACGTAGAAGTTAAATGGAACGATGCCAAACTATTGATCAAGGAGCATGACCCTATGAGAGGGAGAATTGCAGAAACATTTATGATCTATACTAAGCACAACACAAGTAAGAAGCCAATTAATAAACTTGATCCCGCAAGTATAAGTAATGCCTGGAAGTGGTGCGATAATAACAACTAGATGTTATTATTTGTTATAACAACTAGTTGTTAATTTTTTGTTTATAATTTTTGAATATGTTATAGATTAACTTTTTTATGTTTTTCCGTTTATGTTTTCTTATGATTCAAACTTTAATTTTAATTTTTAACAAAATTTGTGTGTTAAATTAATTTCTGTTATTTTTATGTTAACTTATTTTACGTTTTAACAGATTCTGTTGTGTTACTATAGCAACATTATTTTTTAAATTGTGAAACGTGGCGTTCTATAGAACCATTTTCTGTAATTTGTTTAGTGAGTAGCTGAAGATGATTGTAGATACAATTTAAAGTAAATTTTCTGTAATTCGTTTAGTGAGTAGTTGAAGAGGATTGTAGATAATTGAAAGCGCTACTAACTTTTAATTTTAATAAATATACGTTTTCCTGTCTTAGAGCTGTGTTAAGTTATTATTTTAGTTTAATGATAGACAGAGTATTAGTTCTGATTTTTGTATTTATAATAAAACAATTGTTTTATTATTTTCTACACTGCAAAAAGTGCTCGTTTTATAGATATTTAACTAGTTTGTTTAGTAAAAGCAGTATAAAGTTGATTATGCATTTTTATATATCAAATATAAATGAAAAAGGCATTAAAAATTTACTTTTGATCTATGTATCATATTTGAAATGTTTGTAGAAATATACAGCTTCAAAGAAATTGATTAAAATAAAAAATAATATTTATATATAAAATTTTTAAAATTTGTATTTATTTGAAAATAAATAAGTTCATTTTAACAGTGGCATTGCTAGCATCAGTGTTACCCAGTGCGATAATTTATGGTGTCACCTCTTCTTCAATATTATATAAAATGTTTGATTGTTAGAAAGCACAGATTTAAGAGTTCATAAGGGATATCATTTATTGTTAGTGTTAATATAAAACGACACTGTAACACGTTTCTTTCTTTGTCTAGTCAGTTTATTTACACTCAGTTATCATATTACAACTTTACTCGGCTGGACCTAAAAGGAAAAGGAGGGATTCGAGTTACATGGCCCCCTTATATACCTTCCATAGATGGCGCTTCACTTGTATTCCTAGTTTTACATTTATTTCTCAAAAATCCTATAATATAAATGTACCTATAATTTTAAACAACCTAGTTCCTCTGCTTCTATTAACGTAGTAAATAACACCAAGCACTTGAAGCAGGACAAACACAAGTTTATTATTAGATATATATAAACTACATATACTAATAATAGTGCAGTCTTTCCGGAAACGCTTTCGGCCTTCTACGGCCCTCCTCAGCCGGTACTCAGAAGTGACTGACAGTCTTTCCGGAAACGCTTTCGGCCTTCTACGGCCCTCCTCAGCCGGTACTCTGCTTCAAGTGCTTGGTGTTATTTACTACGTTAAATGTACCTATTCTAACAGTTAGAACCTAAACATTAAAAGCCATACATACATACATACATATAGGGGCTTACAATTGTAAAATTGACAAAAATGTAATTTTTTACGATACATTTGAAAACATTGGTAACTCCCATGATGGTGTCACCAGGTGTGGGCTGCATCCACTGCACCCCCTAGTGACATGACTGCATTTTAATATATCAATATTATACTTGTTTATTCACTACTTTTTCTCACCATTTTGTTAAACTGTTTCTAGCCTAAAGTTTGAATGCACATGCAAAAGGCTTAAATAAATTTGAAATGGGTTAAATAAATTTGCAATGCCATAATTATATATATTATTATATAATTGTGAAGAAGTTAACTTTGATCTATCCTATTATTATTTTATTATGATCTCCATTATTAATTATTATTATTTTCATTATTATTTAATGTATTATGTTTTAGTTTAAGAGAGAACTCACTTTTCAAGTTCTCTGTCTCATCAGTTAGAATTACGTATTATGGACTGGAAGTCCGTCTCCTGATGAACTTTCTTGGCACTTGACATCATCTATTCCAAATAATTTTCCACTAATTCAATGTGAGAATATAAAAATGATCTCTTATCGATATTTTATATTTGGTACATAATTTGTAAAGAGGATGATATGAATTGATTGCTCTGTAAACTAAGAAACTTGAACTTGTTGCATGATTTATGTAAATGAAACAAGTGCAGGACTGTGAAAGTCACTTCGATAAAAACGTATGCATTAACTGACACAGTGAGGTGTTGTATTGCATTGGAATGATTTGTGATTTCTGATTTTCTTTTAAAGATTGACAATTACTTGAGTTTGTATCAAAAAGTAGAGGTATTAGGATTAATTATTATTTAAGATTATATTTATTGTTGTTTTGAATACTTGAATTTTTGATTAAACAAGTTTTATTGATAACTTGTTTTGTGCTTTATTATTGACTAAATAAAGCTTTGTTTAACACTTTTTTGTGTTTTGAATCAAATAAATTATTTTTATTATTTAACTTCACTTAATTATTAAACAAATACCAAGCACATACAAGCAGACCAATACTTTTAAACAATCATTTAATCAGAGTAACGTTTTTGGCTTCAATGCCATCATCAGCTCTTACAAACACATAATGGAACATAATAAAAATGCCTCGGTTCTAGAACCACAAAAATAACATTAAGAACTAAAATACAAAATTTAAAAAACATTTCAAAAAATTCTATATTAATTTTAAATACCCAACAGGGTCTTACAAATAAGACTAAAGTCTAATCAAATAAAACTAATTTAAAATTACATTTACGCATAGAAAAATATAAACTAAACCTCGTAACAATTTCCAGAAATACAAAATTTATATTTGCCACAAAATCTTCCTCAGTCGATATTATATTGGGAACCTTGTTGTAAAGCAAACTTCCAGGCTTTAGATATATTATTCCTTTGCCTATCGTTAATTACTAACCCGTTCTTACTACCTCTAAATATCTGTAACTCCTCTGCAGCGAACAGCTCCATCACATTACTAAAAGGCTTCAGTATGCACATTACACTCGTATGCTTTTTTAGCTAGTGCAGTGTTCAAGTTAGCTTTCTCAATGTCCTTTCTATGCTCCTTTATCCTATCTTTCAAATTTCTTGCCGTTGCACCAATATAAACCTCCTCTCTACCATTTTCAAGATTTTTTAACAGTATTTCGTAGACTCCTGTTCTCTCTTCTCGCTTGTACATATCCATAACATTCCAGAGTGCACTGAATACAGTCTTTGCCCTTTGGAACGCTGATCTCTTTCCTCCTTCTTTTATTACTCTATTTACTGCCCTGAATTGTTTTAGCACATCTGACACTATTGTAAAATCTTCTCTATGCCGATTTTCCGTTACCTCTACCTCTTTCGACCTCCCGTCTCTATTATCATTCTGCATACTTAACCGTTTCTTAAGCAATTCTTTAAATAACTTATCAATCACACTCCTGTTATATCCATATTTTTGTGCTACAATTTTAATCTGGTTCAATTCATTTTCCCTCCCCCTCTCATCAGAACAATGGGTAAGCACTCTACTGACATACGATCTCAAATCTGCTTTTTTATTACGCCACTTGTCGTTTGACCATTCTGGTATAATTACAGGGCAGTACATTGGCTTCCTATATACTGATGTAGTAAATGAGAGGTCATTTATTTCTAAGCAAATATCCAAGAAATGTATTACCTTCCTCTCTTTCTGCTCAAGCTTTAATTTTAAGCCATAGCTTGGTAATGTGAAGAGGTCTCGAAGCATTTCCGTTTTATCTGCTTCTTTCCATGTAAAGAAAACGTCATCAATATACCTCAGAAATATGTGTGCTTCCCTTAATATATCATACAGGCAGGTTTTTCTTTTCAGATCTTAGTACTAATTCAGCCAAAACTCCTGCCAGCGGGCTTTCTATTGGGACACCTAAGGTCTGCTTATAAAATCTATCTTTAAATCTGTAAAAAAAATTGTTGCATAATAAATCTGTTAGTTCCCTAAGTAACTTATGGCTTTTTGCGTCCCCTGAAGTATCTCCAAAAAGAACCAATATAAGCATAAGCACACAGCGGTTGCCAAATGGATTAATTCAAAGATGAATAATTATGCTTACACAGTAAAATCGCCAGTTGAATTCCTTGAGAAACTTAAAGGTGTAAGGCTAGAAGGGAAGGAGATTTTGGCAATCTATGACTTTGAAATGTTATACCCTTCACTCAACATTGCCCCGTTTATTTTGTATTAACTTCACTTGTTTCGGAAATTTATTCAATTCATTAGTATTAGTTTCTAACATTGTTTTTGTTTTTAGATCTAACACTTGTTTGATACTTTAAGCTGTAAGGTTTCGGTTGTTTGTTTTTGTCTTATAGATGTTAGTGTTTTGATTTGATTGAGTGATTTATTTTAGGAAAAACCGTTAGGTTTAGATTATTATTGTGATTGCTAATTTTTAAATATTGTGACTGCATAATAATTTTTTTTTTCATTAAAATTTGTTTTCATTTGAAATAAGTTCATTTTAATATATCAATATACTTATTTATTCATTACTTTTTTCCACCATCTTATTAAACTGTTTATAGCCTAAAGTTTGAATGTACATTCAAAAAGTTTAAATAAATTTGCAAATGCTATATTTGATATATTAATCCAAACTCTGCTTAGATAATCTCTAGTTTGTTTGCTGGAATGATAATATTCACCACAATTCTTATGATGTAAAATTTAAGTTCATAATATGCAATAAAAAGTTATTTAATAAATAAATAAATTGTCTGAATTTAAATTTTAATCAAAAACTTTATTATGGAAATTGATCAATGATATATAATCATTCAGTATATCTACAATGAAACAATTAAATTAGAGAGCTTTATACATAAATATTTGATTATTATTAGATGTGATAGATCAGGGTTCTCAAGACAAATTTTTATATGACCACCAGTGCAGTCACCAGCAATTTTTGATAACTGTATTGATTGATCTTTTCCTTAGTGACAAAAATTTTTATTTTTATAGTATATGGAAATAAGCAATTTATTCAAGAATTAAATTTTTATTTGAAAGAAATATTAATTTTTAATTAAATAAATAAGATTATTATTCAATTGTTAAAAATGATCTTTCTATTCTAATAAATATTCTGAAAAACAGAATCCATCAGAAAAATCAATGTACTTTTCTGATCTTAATTTATTCTAAACAATATATTTTTTATAAACATAATAAATAAGAAATTAATGAAGTTATATCCAGTTTTCCTTAAATTTTGACTTCCATTTATATATAACATATTTTATTGTGATTGCACTAAAATCTTCTGGTAGCCACATTTGGTACAATGTTCTGGTAGCCTGATAATTATGATAGATAACTATTCAATATAAAAATTACAAATGATTTTCAGTTACTAAGCATATTTAATTTGATGTACAAAAGCTTCTATCTTTGATTTTTTTTTTATTTTTTTTTTTATGAAGATAATTCTTGACTATACAAATTAATTTGCTTTCTGAGTGAGCTCATAAAGTAAGGACTCAGACCAAGAATCAGTTTTCCATAGATATAATGTTAAAATTGGGGTTCTGTTCTCAGCAATACAATTTGACCACAATAAAATTAATAACAAAAAATTGAACCATCCACAAAATCAATGGATTATGAATAAAAATACTTCATCTATCTAAAAAAAATAAAAACAAAACCTTTAAAATCAAGCAAATTAATAATAATGAAATTATTGTCATATAAATGTTAAAGAATTTTTATTCTTTTCATTATTACTGACAGATAAATAGATGAGCTTTAATACATATATATTATTACTTTAGATACAATCTAGGAATGAAAGTTATTTATATAATAATGCTGATAAAACCAGAGTTCACTCCTATTACTACTCTGCTGCCATTTTGATTTTTCTGATATTGCAGCTATAAATAATTTTTACTACAAATGCAATTGTACTGTATTGTATAGCTATATGCATAGTTTTAAATGGCTTTTTTTAAGAATGTTTAGCATTTATTTATTGCAATTAATATTCATATTTTCAATTTTGTTTTTGATATTTCATATTTGGGAAAAAACTCACAAATTCAAGAATTCATAAACTGAGAACTATCTGTATATAAAATAATAATACTAGAAATCATGCAAATATTAAATGTTAATAAAATAAAATTTCTTGCGAATTACCTCAATTATCATTATCAAAGTGGAAAATTTAAATTCTGCAATAAAAATTAAATTGGTTATAAATTACAAAAATATCTCATTTTGTGATGATTATGTTCCAAACCACCACTAACGCAAATCAGACTTTTTTTATTTGCTAGTACAAATAAAAGTCTCAAAATATATTTACACTATTATTCATTAAGTGGGCAATAGCTTTAGGCCTAAAAAAATTTGGCCATATGGCTACATAGTAAAGCATTCATTTACCACTTTAGAAGATCTGTGTTCAGTTCTAGATCTCATGCCTCCAGTTTTTCAGGAAGGCTGTTTTTAAAGCATTAAAGTGAGGTATGTCTGTATTTCAAAAATTTTGATAGACATATTTATTTTCATGTAACAGTTGTTTACTTAATAATTCAAAAATTTTGACAAAATCTGATTTAAAACTTCTTTTATCTGAATGGAAATTTTTAAAGAAAAAAAAATATATATACTGTATATACTCGTGTGTAAGCCGAGGTTTTTTTCTCAAAAAAAATTTTTGAAGTGGGGGGTCGGCTTATATATGGATAAAAAAAATCAACTTTTATTTTGACTGGAGAAATTAAAGTAATAAGCAAAACCATAACTTATTGAACATCTCCTGAAGACCAGGAAGGAAATTTTTCAATAATTCATTTAATATGATACCAGGTAAAATTTTATCTTGCCCCGATGCGATTGAGCGCATCGCACCACCAACTCCAACCTTCGCCTATACACCATAATCAGATAGGCGACGCCATGCTGCCTGATACGATGCGACGCAAAAACTCGACAATCAATCAAGAATCTTACCTAGGACTCATATTTGAGTGAAAAAATATATTTATTTTTCATTATTATTAAATTAAGAATGTTTTAATTCATTCGCTAGTAATCAATAAATACTTATTATATTTACATTAATGATTTAATTAGAGTTGATTAAAAAGTGACTAAAATAATGTTTAAAATTATGAAAAAATAATAATTTAAAATCTGTACTGAAAAATGACCAAAAATTTTTCAAAAACTTAAACTTATTGAACTGAAAAATAACTTTAGCCTATCAAAAAAGTTCATCGTAAGCAAAATCAAAACTTCGAAATTGCACAATCAACGTCTAGAAATCACTTTGCACACGTCATTCTAACGGCACGCTTGGGAGCCGTGTGACATAGACATATTCTATCTAGAAATCACGTTGCACACATCATCCTAATGGTATATGACATCATCGTTAGGATGATCCATTCATTTTAAAATACGGTGAAAGATTTGAATACGAACTCAACTCAACTCTAGGGAAAATGAAATTTTGAACGGCCTCTTGGAAGCTGTGTGACGTAGACGTATTCTAATGGAATTTTTACTGTGATAATATGAACTTCTTTAGAAAAGAAAAAAGTTATTCAGTAACAACAATGAAAAGAAAATATTTTTATGTAAATTATAAAAATTTATTACTATTCGTTAACTTGATATTTTCTGAAGCTACGTCATCCTAACGTAATGTCATACACCGACATCAATCTCGCTTCCGAGTAAAATTTTACTTTACCTATTGTGATCGAGTGCATCGCACCACCAAATCCAATCTGCATTTATATAAGTGCATCAGATAGGCGACGCTGTGCTGCCTGATGCATTGCGACGCAGACATTCTCAACAATAATTTCAAGAATCTTACGTAGGCACATTGCATTGGGTCACTTTAGCTGGATTATGAAGAACAAAGGAATAGTTGACTTACCATAGACTTAGCCAAAGAAAAAGGAGGAGGAAGTGATAAGAATATAGGATAGCAAACGAAAAGGTTAAAGTTCCTACCATAAGGTTGTGTGGTAGGTCAGTGAAAGGAAGGAAGGAAGTAAGTAACCCACACCATCTTTATTTAAATAAATCAAAATACTTTAGCTGGATTATTGTCGATAATTTCTGCGTCGCGGCACATCAGGCAGTGTGGTGTTGCCCATCTGATGCACTTTTTCCAATGCAGATTGGAGTTGGTGGTGCAACGTGCTCGAGTGCTTTGGGTAGAGTAAAATTTTACTTTTTAAATTGATATATTGGTGTCTAAATATATACATATAAATAAATTATTAAAATATAAAGTTTCAATAAAATATTTATTTTGGCAAATGGCATTAATATATCGATAACTAAAAATCAAAGATCATGTAATTTATCGTTTTCAAATTTTTATCAAATTTTAAGTGCTAAATTATACACGGGTTACGCATTTTTACCGTTTTTTTTTTTTTTTTAAACTCTGAAGTTGGGGGGTCAGCTTATATTTGAGTATATACTGTATATATAAAATTTTTATTAAAATGAATAACATTATATTCATATATATAAATTTAAGGGGAAAACTTCTGGAACTAAAGTACATCGAACAAACATAGGTTTAGGAAATGGACAAAAAAGAAGCCATCAGTTTGAAGATTTTGTTCTAAAACAAAGAAAATACCTTCGTGAAGAACTTCATTTATGTGAACGAGCAACTCAAAAAGTTCTTATGTATTCAAATAATTTTCTTCATAAAAGGCTCAGGACTGAACCAGAGGTAATTTTATTTGAATTTTTAAATGTGTTATATTTCTACAACTGCTGTGACTTTGGAATTTTGGTGATAACATATTTATGTATGAATATAAGGAAATGAATATTTGATAGTTAAACTTTCTAATTAGAACTGCTATACTTTCTTTAGTCTTACATATGATCCATTCAAGCACTATAAGCAGTCTAGGATAAATCAGCTTTTATTACAAGATTATTTAAAACACACTCATAGAACATGAACAATTCCATTCTAAACCGCAATCGAATATAACAGATCTAGAACAACTTTTGGCAAAACTATTTTTTGTATGTTGTAATATATATGTATAGCATTTGTAAATTAGATTTAATCCATTTTCAACTTAATTTAAACCTTTTACAAGTACATTTAAACTTTTTGCAAATTTTTGTCAATTTTACAACTGTAAAATAATAAATGATATCCTTAAGGAAATCTTAAATCTGTGCTTTCTAATGACCAAACATTTTATATAATATTAAGTAGTAGAGGTGACACCATAAATTACTGCACTGGGCCTTATGAACTCTTAAATCTGTGCTTTCTAACGACCAAACATTTTATATAATATTAAGTAGTAGAGGTGACACCATAAATTACTGCACTGGGTGATACTAATGCTAGGAATGCCATTATTAAAATGAACTTATTTTCAAATGAATACAAATTTTAACAGGAAAAAAATATATAATAATATATATATTTTTTCCATTAAAATTTGTATTCATTTGAAAATAAGTTCATTTTAATATATCAATATTATACTCATTTATTTATGACTCTTTCTCACCATTTTGTTAAATTCTTTGTAGCTTAAAGTTTTAATGTACATGCAAAAAGGTTTAAATAAATATGCATATAGTTCAAATGTACTTGCAAAAGGTTTAAATTTATTTGCAAATACTATATATATATACAGTGGTGAGCTATGAAAATTTTAACAAAGGGCTCGCACTTTATCTTAAAAAAACAAAATATCAAGTTCTAATTAAATGTTTTATTTTTTACAAAAAAAATAAAAATATTATACCCATTTATTTACTATTCTTCACCATTTTGTTAAACTGTTTGTAGCCTAAACTTTGAATGTACATGCAAAAGGCTTAAATAAATTTGCAAATGCTATATAATAAATAAGAATTTACTGTTTTTGGCTATCCATGTAACTTGACTTAAAATAGTTTCTGAAGCAAATTATATAATGTATTAATGTTTTTTCGGTTTAATTAATATGAAAATCTCTACTTCAAAATAAATAATTCTCTCTCTTAATATATAAAAATTTTCCTTTTCCTTAGTCTTAAATTAAAATAATATTTACAATAAAAAATTTTTAATTCTCCATATTTTTAAGATTGATTTCAAAATATATATTTACTAAATTTAATAATAAATAAAAATAATACTTACTTTTTTAAAAATATCAATATCTTGTGGCAATATTCTGCAAACATCTCTTATAAGAACAGAATTATGAACTGTCTATTATATAAATAAATTAATATATATTTAGAAACTACAAAAATCTTAACATAATGCTAAACTATTATGAAATGTTTTTTTCAGAGTATTTAAAAGGAATACATGCAAAATTTTTCATTTTTCATGGAAATTTTTGTAGAATTAAAACAGTAATAAAATACAATCTTGAAAGCCTATTCATTCAAAATTCCATTTAACTGATAAGATTCAAATTTATTTTCTCTGTCATTTAAGAAGTCAATAGCATAATTAGTAAAGAATTATTATTTGTGCACATTTATTTATAGCCATTTTTCTTTATTTCTTTGAGCAATAATAACAGGAAGAGACAATACTGACTGAGTGTTTTACTTTCAAAAATATATGATTTACAGCAAAGAAGCAACTGCAATTTCAAAAGAACAAAACATAAAAATTTTTTTTGGTATGTTTAAATAATTTTGATTTCTTTATAATGTAAATACAGCATATAGTATATGCATAATGTTTTATTAATAAAATCATAACTTTTAAATTAAGTTTTTTGTAAGTAGAATATCAATTAAGTGTATTTTCATTATATTGAGCTATATACCAATAATGCCAAAGTGATCACAGAATAGTGATGTGGAATGAGTCATTTGTGTTCAATTTATCTGGCAGTCATGAAGTGAGTTATGGTAATTTCTTTTTTGTGATAATCTTTCAAAATGAAAGATTATCACAAATGATAAATAGCAAAAGAAAGATTTGTGGCGGACTCTTGGGAACTATTTCTTGAGGCAGAAGGTTTCAACATTTGGTGCAGAACGATACAGTAAAACGGGTCCAAGTAGTTTCGAGGAAAAAAAGGAGAACTGTTTTTCTTTGTTTTCAAGAATGGTCGACCAAGAAACACGTATGTTAAATAGCAATTATCTCAAACTGAAACTACTTCGCTGTCTGGATCTGTATATTTTTTATTGTGTTTGTTATATTAAAGTTGTTCATTTATAAAATGGAGTCAGTTTAAGTCTTCAATTTTTTATCAGTCATGAAGTCGTAACTTACAAAATAACTGGTGACCTGAACTGAGAACATCGAAAACTTTCATGCCTAATCTTTATCCATCAAAGGCGAGTGTCTACTTCATCAACTATCTATCAACAGTGAAGAAACCAAGTGATTTTGTTGACTTGAAGTAAGCAATTATTTTTTTTGCTACATAAGTGGAATAATGATAGACAGCCAAACACCCCAGACTGGTAACATTGCACAAGTTGCAGTCAAAGCTCCTCCATTTCGGCATGCAAATCCAGAGATATGGTTCTGCCAGATTACGAAAAATAAAGGAATAGTTGACTTACCATAGGCTTAGCCAAAGAAAAAGGAGAAGGAAGTGATAAGAATATAAGATAGCAAACAAAAAGGTTAAAGTTCCTACCATAAGGTTGTGTGGTAGGTCACAAGTGAAAGAAAGGAAGTAAGTAACCCACATCAACTTTATTTAAATAAATCAAAATTAAAATGAAAAATAAAAGCAAAAATTACAAAAATATGGAAAGTCGGTTATTTACAATATTTACAATGGTGTTGACATGCAGAATAAAACAGGAATTACAAAAAAGGATAGAAAGTCAGTTATTTAAAATATTTACATGGGGTTGGATATGCAGAGTAAAACAGAAATTACAAAACTAACATGGAAAGTCAGTTAACTACAATATTTACCTGGTGTTGGACCTGCAGAGTCTTAAGAAGAAATTGTATTATTAGCACAAATGAGCAGACCAAAATCTATACCATAACTCAAAACATTTTTATTTAGAGAAACGTTTTCGGCTTTAACTCACCCTCTTCAACTCCAACAAATTACAGTTTTCGTTCTCGAACTAAGTTCGAGAACGAAAACTGTAATTTGATTTGATATTGGCTTAAGCCTTTAAGAGCAGTTAAAAAGTTGTATCCACATGCAGAGTCATCATCCAGAAAACTGTCATGTACAGTCTTAAGCTGAAGTAACAGTACACAGAACATAAGAACACAACATTCTTCTTGGAAGGAAGGCAAGTTACACACAGAGTCACAAGACCATCAAGACTTCAGCTTGAAGTGCATAGCACAGAGTTAATGATCCAGTGGATCCAGAAGAATTCCCAGAGGGAGAAGTCACAGAGCAGTTCATTAGGAATTTTTTTTTTAGTTTTGCATTAAACTTTGACCGTTGCGGGAGAGCTAAACTGAAGATCCAATTACCAGATAACAAGCTCGTCCTTTAGAAAAGAAAAAAGTTATTCAGTAACAACAATGAAAAGAAAATATTTTTATGTAAATTATAAAAATTTATTACTATTCGTTAAATTGTTAATTAGCATTTACTGTAGCCTATATCCTTACAAATCGAGTGTATATTGTTTTATAATGTTTTGGGTGAGAACAGTAAAAATACAAAGCGAAAGATAGTTATAACTTTATTAAAATAGATAGAACATAATACGTAAATATGTAACAATTAAAAGCTCTCATACTTTGTCTTTATACCGAACTTTCAGAAAGACATGTTAGAACATAAACTATAAACACCCCCGAATACAGAAACTACTAGGGGAAGCTACTAATTCCCCCGAATACGAAACGCAGGCGAAAGAAAACAAATGTGAGAAGTCAAAAACAAGGCAGGCTAGCCCGCCGAACGGTCCAAGTCTGTATGTGGCCCCACCGCAGGTCCCAGCGACGGATGCGGACACTGCCGAAGCAGTCCCGATTTCGTATAGGAGCCCACAAGTGAGCCCCCAGTGACGGACCTCGGAACCACCAACGCGAAGTAATCCCTTTAGGAGCCTTTTACTCCACGCGGGGTCGGACGGTGGGTATATTCTAACCCTCTACCCACAGGGGACATCGATGTTTTAAAAACACCGATGTTTTTATATGGATGTTCGATGTTTTAAAACGATCATCGATGTTTAGAGGTCGTCGAAGTTAACATCGATGTTTAGAGGTCGATATTTTATGAACATCGATATTTTTTCTGTTTATATAGTAGAAGTGACGTTTGGGTTAAGTAATATTACATAATATTTTTATAAATGGAATTTTTATAATTGGTGATGTTTATTTAAGTTTTAGTTTTGAATTAGAAAAATCGAACAATTCATCTTGCAGTATTGATTTAGTACTTATATAATTTGTCACGTGAGACACTATTATCGTCATTTAATTAATATTCGAAACGCTTTCGGTTTCTTCTTTTTTATTTTAAAGTATTTATGCCTTTGTATCTCAGTAAGTATGCCTCCGAAAACCTTACTTGGCAACATTTTGCTAAAAATAAAAGTAATTCTGCAACTTACATATATTATTCAAAATAACTGAAAACTGGTGGCAATACCATGAATTTAAGGTGTCATCTTGAAAGCAAACATCCACAACTTCTTGGAGTTCAGAAAGACTTGCAGAAGGAAGAAAAATGTTATCAAGACACAGATGAAGCATAATCCTCACAACCTCTCCCAAGAAAACAAAAATTTCTGACAGGTTTAGGAGCATTGAGGAGTTCAAATCAGGTTAATCAGCAAAAAATAAAGTAAATCAAGCTCTTATATTTATGGGGTGTAAAGACAATAAGCCATTGAGTATTTGGATCATGAAGGCTTTCAATATTTCATAAAGACAATAGCATCTTTGTACAAAATTCCTTCTCGACCAACAATTAAAAGACTAATTTCCAATAAATATAGTAATATGGTATCCTAGTCAAACAACAGCTCAAACAGAAATTTTGCTTATTAACAACTGATTTATGGACAGGGAGGAGTTACATTAACTTGACTGTATTACTTTATAGATGAGGAAAATAAACTATGAAATGTAGCATTGGATGTTTTTATATTGGAAGAATGATATACAGCGAGTATCTAGCTAATAAACTAAAGCAGTTGATAAAATACTGGGAAATAGATGAAGAATATGTCAATGCAGCTGTTACTGACAATGCACAAAAAAAAACATCGATGTTAGATAACATCAATGTTTTTGGGACCGATGCTTTCTAACATTGATGTTTTCCTATCGATGTTCAACACTAATAATAACCAATGTTAAAAATTCAAAATATGCACAGAAAACAAGGGAGAGATCAAGAAAAATGGAACAGAAGAAACAGCTTGAGGATTTTCATTACTGGAGAGAATTTTATAAATTATTTATCTTCTATTTCAGTTGAATATAAATATGAGATGATCTTTGTTATGATTTTTATTTATATTTTATTGAACTGTTAATACACTAGAATGAGAAAAAAATATTTTTTTTTACTTAGAATAACTTCATTAATTCATCTGTAGTGTACAGTTATAAATTTTAGTATTTCATGTGTTGATATTAATAGTTTTTTTTATCATCATCTATATTGCTGTGGCTGCCACTTATTGTAACCATAGATAATGTTGTTTATTTGTAACAAGATATACAAACTGCCTATAACACTAAGTCAATGACGAATAAATAGCACTAACAGCGACTTCAAAACGTATTTATTTCTAAAGAACGAAGTACTTTCAGTCTATCAGCTAGACCATCATCAGCATTTACACTATTTTAAAAAAAGAAAATAAATAGAACATGTGTTCTTAAAATTTGAAAAAAAAAAAAAAAAAACACATGTTCTATTTATTTTCTTTTTTTAAAATAGTGTAAATGCTGATGATGGTCTAGCTGATAGACTGAAAGTACTTCGTTCTTTAGAAATAAATACGTTTTGAAGTCGCTGTTAGTGCTATTTATTCGTCATTGACTTAGTGTTATAGGCAGTTTGTATATCTTGTTACAAATAAACAACATTATCTATTCGGGACTGCTTCGGCAGTGTCCGCATCCGTCGCTGGGACCTGCGGTGGGGCCACATACAGACTCGGACCGTTCAGCGGGCTAGCCTGCCTCGTTTTTGACTTCTCACATTTGTTTTCTTTCATCTGCGTTTCGTATTCGGGGGAATTAGTAGCTTCCCCTAGTAGTTTCTGTATTCGGGGGTAATTCAAGAACCTCTCCTCCAAATTTGTTTGAATTGTTGTATCATGTTCTTTGTCTCCTTTTTAGTTATTGTATACTTTTTTCCCAGATACGTCCATAAAATCAATTTTAATTTTAAAAAGTTTGACCCCTTGTAAATAATATGATTTTTCTGTTTCTTCACACACAAAATTTGATAAATTAGTTTTATTTAAAAATTTATGTTTTAATTTAACAGAAAAACAAAGCAACCAATTTCACACTTGACAATCAATGTGGAAATCAGCATCATAAATTATAGCAGGAAATAATCAGCTGATTATGATATCACCTAAACCCTTTTTTTATATTAGTTTTCCAACTCAACAAATTTTTCTATGAACAAAAATGTTCTGCTTACTATATCTAATACCTAATATCATTGAAATGAATTTTCAATTGAGAATCACTTAAATGATGCACTAAGCAGTAAGGTACCTAGTATATATATACATGGCTTTTAATATTTAGGTTGTAACAATGAATGATATCCCCTATAAACTCTTAAATCCATGCTTTTTAATGACCAAGCATTTTATATATCTTGAGGGAGAAAGAGTGACACCATGAATTTTTGCACTAGATGACACCAATGCTAGGAATGCCACTGCTTGTATAATATATAAAAATATATTACACATCAAAAATATATTTGATCTACAATGTATTTTTTATTCAATCTATTATTATTATTATTATTATTATTATTATGCTGGTATAGCTCATTGTGAGCACGGAAATATTCCGGAAATAACTAGATGATAATCAAGACATAGTAGCTGGAAGAAATGTATTTTATCATCATTATTATTATTATTATTCAAAAATAATATTAATGGTAATTCCCAATAATGTAAACATTCAAATAAGTAGAAAAATAATAATTCAAAATAGCTTTTTATTCTAAACTTCTTTCACATTAATTTAAGTCTTATTATCTAAATTTGAATATGATTTTTTAAAAATAAACATATATCTTAAAAAATACAAATCTATTTTCATTACAATCAAAGTCAGATAGAAAATATGTAAAGGAATGCTTAATTTAAATAATTTGACTTGATTTCAAATAACTTGTCATTTTAAATATTACTCTTATAGACAAAACATCTAAACAGACTTATGATACTAGTGCCTCTAATGGCCAGTCAATATTAGTACTTCAGTTTTCAAGGTTTTTTCGAATTGGGCAGGCAGTATTAAATATAAGAGGCAGTGTATAAGCATACTATATTTACTATTAATAATACTATATAATATAATAAATATAATAAAGTATATTAAGTATTAAAAAATTTTCTATGATTTAGTTTTTGAGATTTTATTTTTTCATTCAATGCTGAAAGAAATAAGTATAATAAATCATAATTTTTTTAATGAAAATTAAAATATGAACCTTTTCAGCTAATTTTTCCAATTTTTGCTGAATGCTTATTGCTTGATAAGGAAGTGTTCCCAAAAGAAATATAAGATAGGGTTGGTTTGCTGAAATATAAATATTTTTAAATTTAAAAAGTTTTGAAAAAATATAGAACTTTATAAGGTGTATTAAAAAACATTAAATAAATTTTATTCTTTTATAGAAACTGATTTAAAATTTATTGACATTTTATATAAAAAAGGATAAACAATTAAATAATATAATATTAACTTTTGCAAGAATCTCTCAATTTATAGAAGAGTTAAATCCAATAAAATATCTTTGTATCATAATATCAAAATTTTATAAATACAATAAGTTTTCTATTATATTTCTAATATAAAATAACTGAATATATTCCTCAGATAAATATATCATGATTATGCTTATGTAATAACATATATTTTTCATATATATTTTATTTCCATAATTATATATATAAAATGATAAAGTGATATTTAAAGTGATATTTTTTTATGAATAAATAAAAATTTTTTCAAGCTAAAGAAATATTAAAAGCATATTTTATAATTTACATTTATACTTCAATTATTAGATCAATCTATCAATTCCATATGTCAATATAACAAACCAGTTAAGAGTGATGAACAGATTGAAGTTTTTGCCAAAAATCTGGAATCTATTCATCAATTGAAAGTTGAAATTGAGTCAATTGAAATTGTGCTGAAAGTTAATGCTTGCATAAGAAGAAAGTGACTTATAGAAAACGCAATAGAACAGTGACAATCATCAGAATGCAGAAGCAATTATAGGAAATCAACCAAGTAAGCTCATCAAGAAAGTACCTAATAATATACAAGCACTGATTGAAAAGAGAAGGACAATGAAGAACAAATCCTTTATAGATTGAACTGAATATAGAGAAATGCACAAAATTATATAAAAGAAAATCAGAAAGGTTACATGAAAATTACAGTATTTAATAATTTCTAATATTAAAGTTATTATAATAGATTTATAATTTAATTTTTAAATTTGAAAAAAGATGTGTTCAAAAATATTTTAAAATTTATTTAAATAGTTTATTAAACATTATTATAAGAATAAGAAGAAAGATATAGAAAAGATTCAAACAGCTATTGAGAACAACAAGATCAGAGGATCAGCAAAGAGAAAGATAATGTGGTAAGCATCAAATAATGATTTGATGCTTACCAAAATCAAAGAAGATAATGGAGAATATATCATCAATTGAGGGAGAGAATAGTGGAAAATCAGAAATCTTTGAAGAATTATACAATACAAGGACTAATCAAGATATAAAATCAGTTAATTAAGAAGATATCCAGCAATACATAAAGAAATCAATTAAGAAGATAAAATATGGAAAGTATCAGGAGTAATGTATATAATCTTCCATTTATATTCCAAAAACGTTATGTATTCTAATTTTAAATGTTGAAGATAACTTTGTGAAATCAAAAGTACTTCTCCAGTAAATTTTAATAAATTATTTTTCCACTTTAAACTAGAGCTTATCTTTTTATGTATACAGTATCAGGAAAAGATAACATTTACTTTGAATTCTAACAGAAGATGATTTACCAGTATACAAGCAAATTTCTAGATATTTTCCAACTATATGAAAACAAGAGAGATACCAGATAACTGGAAAAATGCAATCGTAGTGCCAATCCATAAGAAGGAAGATAAAGAAAACCTAAAAACTACAGACCTATTTACAATTTAATAATTTAGTAATTTTTGTGATTACTTTATATCTATATATTGTAATTACAATGTTATATCCAGTAAGGTTAAGTGCATCTAACTGGCCACTGTAAGAGGTTATAAAAATGATGCAAGGGTGTGTCAACAGTTAAGCGCCTTTAGGGTCGGGTGCACCCTATGGGTCTCTGTGGGAGATTGTGTCCTGGTGTCATTGAATTTAGTACTTTCACTCTCTCTCGTCTTGTTGTCCATTCGAATCGGTACTCATATTGTTCTAGTCTCCCAGAACAAATGTTGTCTTGTATCACATCTGAGATGGAAAATTAAAACTTGTTACATGTTGTTCAATTGTGTGTATTGACATTTATTTTCGACTGTGGCACGTAAAAACATATCACAGCAATGTCATGCAGCAAAAATTAAAATTAATGATCCTGTCTTAGTCTGTCATAGGGATTGCAAAGTCATTAGACCATTAGGAGCAGTTTGTAATTAATAACATTGACATTCGTCCTAATCCGCGACTTTGCACAATTAATTATTTCTCAAAATTGATTTAATTTTTCAACAAGATAAATAAAGATTAATTATTAAATAGCAGACTCTCTACCTTATTTTAAGCTTATAAGACCAAAGCTCTGATATAAATAGAAAATATTTAATAAGCTAAAAATAACAAACAACAATATTTTTGGCTTAAAAAAGACATCCTTGTTGTAATACTAATGATGGCTGTAATAAGCTAAAAATAATAAAAATTGTAACAAGAAAGTTACAATTTTTGCTATTTTTAGCTTATTAAATATTTTTTATCTGTATCAGAGCTTTAGTTTTCTTACAAGGTATATATTAGTTGTACACACACTCTTCATGTTATGAACATTATAAATATTCCTAATCCAGCCAAATTCTATCTCTAATGAACTGTGTTATGTCCAGTAAAGTTAAGTGCCTCTAACTGGTCACAGTAAGAGGTTATAAAAATGATGCAAGAGTGTGTCAACAGTTAAAAAGAAAGTATTATTGCCTTTAGGGTTGGGTGATGTCCAATAAAGTCAAGTGCATCCAGATGGCCACTATAGGAAGTCATGAAGATGATGCAAGGGTATGTCAACAGTTAAGTGCCTTTAGGGTCGAGTGCACCCTGTGGGTCTCTGTGGGAGATCGTGTCCTGGTATCATCATATTCAGTATTTTCACTGTCTCTTGTCTTGTCATCTGTCCGAGTCAATACCCATATCCTAGTCTCCTGGGACAGAATGTTGTCTTGTATCACTTCTGAGATAGGAAATTAAAACTTGTTATATGTTGTTCATTTTTGTGTCTTGACGTTTATTTTTGACTGCTACACATAAAAACATATCAAACTGTTTTAGAATTAAACTGCCAAATTAATGATCATCATATGATTTTCATAATTTATTTAATCATTAATGATAATCATTAATTTGATAGTTTAATTCTAATATAGTTCACTAGGGATAGAATTTGGTTGGATTAGGAATATTTGGATAAAAATCTCCTTGTTAAGTTCAATTATGATTTATGAACATTCTAGTTAAAAACATTCGTGATATCTGCAATGTTAGCATAAAATTTCACATTTCTAAATGTGAAATTTTATGCTAACATTGCAGATATTCCACTACTTGTAATATTAGAGAGAAAATAGTCTATCAATTGGCAGAAAACACTTTATTGCAACTAAAGGAATGTTTTCAACCACTGTCAACTGATCTACTTCAGCTTTATAGTCTATAGTTTCAAGTAACTATTACATAGAGAACTGAGACAATTCCTCAAGTTGTTTGTTTATGTTTGTGCAAGCTTATAAAGACCATTAGAAAATTATTTTAAAAATTCTTGATTTTTTATTTACTTTTGACATTGTTGGGTTAGAAAGTGAGGCTAAAGAATGTGTTACATTTTGTGACAAAATCAATTACATGTTTTTTGGTGAATGAGAATCATGTTGGTTGCTTGAATTAGTACATAAACATATAGGAAAAGTTAAAAGCAACTAAAATATGCAAAGAAATGAAATAAAAATGTTGAAAAATGTTTTAGTATAACAATGAATAATATTAAAAAAATACATAATTAATATTAGAATATTACAAAATAAAATAAACTAAAGAAAAAAATAAAGAACATAAAATAAATAAAACTGTGGCTAACAATAACTTATGAGCACATGCATATTTAAGAGATTAACATACAAACAAATAACAATAAAGTTATTGATTCATGCAACCAACATGATTCTGATTCATCAAAAAACCATGTAAATTGATTTTATCATAAAATGTAATACATTCCCTTAGCCTCACTTTCTAACTCAACAGTGTCAGAAGTACATTAAAAAATCAAGAATTTTTTGATTTTTCCTAACAGTTTTCGTATCCTTATATCAGGGCCAAATTAACCAATAGACAAATAAGACAAATGTTTAGAGCCTGTAATTCAGAGGGGCCTGCTTTTCAGTATAGAAAAAAATAAGTAATAATAAATTAAAAAAAAATAAAAATATTTTAAAAATAAATCTTTAATAATATAAAATATTTGTTATTATTTTTGTTTTTAAAATGAATTAAAAATTATTGAAGAAATTCAATAGGACAGGAAAGGTTAAGATCTTTAGCAATTTCAAACTTTAGTATGCAACTGCTTAAACTCTTAAATAATTATAATAATTCAGCACTTGTAACATTCCTGTCTATTTTTGGTAATATTAGAGACCGGTATGGAGTATACACCTGCGAGGTCTAGTTTAGGTCTCTTATCTTTGTCATTCCGTAACGTTTGGAAAATTGTTGGGTTTCTCTTATACGAAATTTGTGCATTTGATTTTTTAGCAATGTTTCTGCAAGTCTTATATTTCATCATTCTAAATGGGACAGACTTTCTATGCGAATCTGGGCTATTATGTAATGTGTTAGTGGGAGGAGGTGTACTAATTTGGGTTCGGTTAGTGATAGACTTCTGAACTTTATCATGTATTTGTTTTATAAATAATTTTGAATAGCCGTGTTGAGTGGCTATATTATATATTCTCTGTTTTTCTTTCTTTATTTCTTGGTAATTATTGCAGTGTGTGTGTATACGTCTGAAATAAGTCTCTATGGCTGCTTTTTTGTATTTAATTGGGTCGCAGGACCACCTAGGTACTATAAGGCTAGGTGCAGATGGTTTAGTGTATACTCCAGTGAAAAATTTATTATTTATAATATTAATCGTTATATCAAGGTAGTGTATGCATTTACTAGGGCCTTGTTCAGCTTTTAGTGTAAGACCGTATGCCGGGTCTGAGAACATTTTTACTAATTCTTCAGCTTTATTTTGACCTTTCCATAGTATTAAAATGTCGTCAACATATCTAGTGTACAATATCCAATTAGTTCGTAGCATACCTACTATTAATTCCTCCTTTTTGCGGATTACCATTTCAGCTATTGGGCCGGCCATTGGGCTGCCTATAGGTACCCCTCGCATCTGTTGATAATATTTAGAATTAAATTGGAAAAATGACGAGTAACAGATGAGGTGTGATAGTTCCCTTAGTATCAATGGATTGACGTCTGGTGGCATGTTTTCTATAAGATATATATGCTGTATATTTAGTAATTAAATTAGTGTTACAGGCAGTTCATATAACGTTCAAAACTGATAATATAGATAGTTTTCAATATATGATGGCATTTGGTTTTGAACCCACCCATTATAAGTAATATAAAAGAATACTTTCTATATATTAGCCATTAGGTCAAAGACTTGAATCCATGGAATCATATTGATCAATCACAATCACACAACTCATTGATTATATTGCCATTATGGTAGTCATAATTCAAGGACTATCTATATATATAATTTATAAATAAAATTTTTAAACAGTATTTGAAATTAATAGAAATTTTAGGAAAAATTTTAGGAAAAAAAATTAACTGTTAAATAAAACTATAATTTTTCTCTCATTTCTTGTTTTATTTGATATAATATGCATATTCAATAGCAGGAATGAATATGAGAGTAATAAAAATTTCTAACAATAACAGCTGGACTTATAAACGTCAACTTTTGCATGAAGTTAATTTTTAAATCACATTCTGAGAGAAAAATCCACAAATATGAATATAACAACCTCAAAAAAATTGAAAATAAAACAAACCGTTTTTATCAATAAATGGCATGATATTTTAAACTAGTTCTATTCTTTTAAAATTACCAGTTTTTATTATTAGATGTCTTTAAATTAGTAATTTTATAACTTACTTTTAATTCTGCAATTAAAAATAATTAATGAAATAAAATACTAATTAAAAGAGAAGTCAATACTTTGATTAATTTATCTATATTCATAGTTTATACAAGATTTGTCAGTTGATCTCATGTTGATATTATACTATGGATATTTATATTTAAACAGCCTTTAATCCTTTATTTTTGATAGCTATTTTCAATGTTTTAATTAATATGCAAGAATAAAAACTTCATTTCAAATCTGCTGGTTATGTCATTTAAAAACATTTCAATATGGGCCAATTCCAACCCAGCTTTCTGATATTCAGATTTCTACATAGTGAGCAAAATAGGTATAGGATTCCAGTTAGGTTGGTCCTAATAGTAGTAGTAGTAATAAAATTATACAGTCCTAGCACTTGGATTATCCAATAATCAGTGTGCACCCAATAGGATCATCCCATAAGAAATCCTATCTTACATACAAAAGACAATTCTTTCTCAATGGATTTGTAAAAAAACATTTTCTATTGCAAGAAAATACAATCCTAGAAAAAAATTCTAAAAGGGTTAGATCTAATAATGATCAGAATTAGCAGTAAGTACATTTGCACCCTTGCAGAGATTGTTATTCCTGTTGTATCCCTCTATGACAAGGATGTGGAAATGGAATTATAGATGGGAAAATTAGTAATTCACACTAACTCCAAAAATGTTCATTTCCTCAACTGATGTCTTTGTTTCCAAATTATATAATGAGAATTAGTATCATTAGCATTCAATAAATCAAGTTGATTCTGTAGACAGAATTTTACCAAATGCACAAAAGTTATTGTTGGTTGCACCATTTTCAATAAAAGTCCATCCTTCTTATAAAGAAAATATGCAGAGGAAAAAATAAGTTCTATACTGGCATAATTTCTTTCAGGTTTCACCTGCAGAATTGTTAGATCTCTGTTACAGAAATACCCCACAGCTAAAATATTTGTTATCTTTAAAAAAGGTAAAAGTGTAACAACCACTTTAAAAAATAAAAATAACTTGTCCATTCACAGTTAAGCTCTTATATTTAGCATTTATAATGCCAAGATTCTTGAATAAGAGTAAGATTGTAATACCGGTACTTCCTCATGAATCAGTAATCTAAAAGGGTGGAGATGGCCTTATAGTGCTGGAGATAGATTAGCATCAACCTCAAAATGACAATAAAAGTGCCTAAAGAGACCAGACATGCATTTTTCCATGATTGATGTATCTGAAGCCTCAGTGGCACTCTTAGAATCCCCACCATTTTCAATGAGCTTTAGATCCTGTTTTTTTGCAGGAATAGTGACTGAAGAAGTTAGTTATTTCAAGCTTAGTGTTAGGATCCAAGAGTACTTTAAAGGATCCCAGATTCCTTTCAATAAAGTATAATTCTGACTGAAAGCAGAGTTTTTTATAGGTCTATTAATCCGAAAAGGAAAAATAGAACCTATAGATCTAATACTCTCTATGGCATCTGAGATGCAAGCAGAGAATCAAGAGAAAGCTAATTGGAAATTAGCTCTGTTTCTGAAAGTTCCTTTTAGGGCTAAAAAGAAAAGTAACACTACTTTTCCTTTTAGCCCTAAAAGACGAATCCCAAGAATTATCACCTAAGGATTTTTTCAAAAACCATAAAAGTCCAATAAACTGAAGGAAGAAACATTATCACCATCTGATTATCCTCCAATATAGATAGAAAGCTAAATACAATAAGGTTTCACCTGGTATCAATAAAATGATTGTTCATGATACTACATCTTTTGCTATCCCTCACCTGCAGAATTGTTAGATCTCTATTACAGAAATACCACACAGCTAAAATATTTGTTATCTTTAAAAAAGGTAAAAGTGTAACAGTTTAAAGGTAAAAGTGGTTATTACATTCAATCATCAGCATAATACCTTACATTTTAGTTTGGATAGAACCAAAGCTCTTTTACTCACAGGAAGGAAATCAAACTTGAGTTCTCTATGACAAAGATGCATATTTGGAATTATAGAATTGTGGTTCAGCCTTTAATATTACATACAGTATTTTTTTACATTCTATAAGTACTTACTTCTCTCACATTAAATTCATAAAGTGAATTTTCAAATTCAGGTCGATTATTATTGACATCTTCAATTATTACAGAAAACGCTAATACATCCTGAAAAAATTAATTGATTAAATAATTATTCATCAAAAATAAATCAAATTAACAATATTTATTATATTTTTTACCAAACTAAAATTAAAAATTCAGTAATGCTAAAATAAAAAAAGAAATTAAAATTTCTTAAAAATTCCTTAATTATAATGTCAATTAAATTATACTAATAAACTGAATTTTTGTATATATATTCTTTAATTTTAGATATTTCACAGAAAAAATAGTGCTTATAAAAATTATTAATTACTAATAAACCCATTGCAGCTACGCCAGCAATAAAATAATATGTCAATAATCGACGAATGATTTTATAATTTAATTATTTCAAAATTTAATGCAATTATTAAGCAAAATTTCTTTATTATTAACAAAGTTTGTCTTATTAAAATTAAGAACATATTCCTTTATAAAAATTAATTACGGAATTTTCGGGATAAGTGGAAAGAACAAATTATAAATTATCTGATGCACTCGCTGATGAAGCTGTAATATATAATTAACCATGAGAAAATAAACTTTTCCAAAATAAATTCCAATTGAACTCAAAGATTCGTCTTAAATCATAATTATTTGATTCTATATACTGATTCCATGGGGAACTTCACTATTCAAATGGAAAACATTTGCTGGGAATTACAGCATGTTCACTAACTTGGTGCACATTAATTCGTCTCCTTCCATTTGCATTTTATATCGCATTATTCCGCATTTTATATCCAATTATTTAGGAATAATTCCAGAAGTTCGTATTGAATTTAATTAAAATACTTCACTGGGATTAGTGTTTCACCAGGGGCGTTAAAAGATGTCACTGGGCTTGGGAGAAAAATTTACGTGGGAAAAATAATTTTAGTTATAAGGTTCATATTATCCCGTTTCAGACTAAATTTCAACATGTAAAAAACTTGCAGGATGATGTCGAGATTAGAAAAATCAATTTTCTGATTTTTGTATACTGTACAGGATTATCTTCAATATATGCTCAATATATGATGATAAACATTTACTTCTATTTAAAAGACAACAAAGAAAAATTCTAGAGAAAAAATGTCAAGAGCTTATTCATGTGATATGCAATTTTGATTTTACAAAGAGTTAATAAAATATTAAAAAAAAAAAGACAAGACTTAAATAGTTCTTAAGTATAATTTATATCCAATACAGATAGGCCTCGATTAGCGCGACTTCGAATAGCGCGAATTCGATTAGCGCGACTTAAAAAATTGATACCGTTATTCAGTTAGCGCGAGAAAAAATTCGATTAGTGCGAGTTGTAAACACATCAGTCTTACTAACAAAGCTCCTTTTATTATGTCAATTAACAAATTACCGTTAATTTTCGGTTAGTAAAACCGGACGAGGAGCAGTCCAAGAAC
>AYEL01073584.1:0-13623 GCA_000484575.1 Olivierus martensii
AGCCGCCAGCCTGTCTGGCAATTAAATTTAACACAATAATTTTCGTTTTTCTATAGAAATACTGTACTATATTATTAGAAAAGTCGTTATTCATCAGTTAGAAGTTTTACTTTTAATAATAAAACACACACATTAGAAAAAATTACAGTATAAAACAGTACATTACCAAAATTTGTAATTTTTTGTAAATTAATTAAAACATTGAAAATTTGTAAATATATGTACTGTAATATACAAATATGATTAGTGTTATAAATTCAGAAAGTGTAATAAATTATAATTCAACTTTTAAAATTAGGGAACTGATTTTTCTTTTTTTTCTGTATTTCTATAATGGTTATTACAACCGCTCACTGCACAATTCATCATTTTAATAATAATCATACAATAAAACAGTTAAAACACGAAAAAATCGTCTAACGGATACGACTTATTCATAAGCAAATACAATGTCCATTTCAGATTTGCAACTCAGGTGACGTCATGCGCGGAACTGACAAATTTAGCATCACTAAATAATCATACCGTGTCTAAGTGTATCGTGGAAGGTATCACGTGCAATCGTTTGTAAAATGGCGGCAAGTGTACGTCTGGAGAAATTTGATGTGGGTGAATTTTTGTTAGAAATGGAAAGATATCCATTTTTGTTTGATAAAAAAGATGCACGCTACAAAGACAACCTACTGAAAGAAAATTGTTGGAAGTTGTTGTCCGAGAAATTTAATTTAAAACGACTTCTCTGTCTATGATATTGTTTGCATACTTTCTAAAATATTGAGTTATTATATTGTATAATTATTATTATAATGAAATTATTCCAAATCGTAGTACAGATTTTCAGATTTTGATTATATAAATAAAAATCCAAAATCCTAGTTTCTAATCTGATTGGCTTATTATTTCGCTCCGGCTGTTTCGCCTTCTTGTGTGAATGAAATTCGCTGGGCGAAAAATGTTGGCGTTTTCGCTTTCCGCATTCGCTTTCGTAAGCGAAGTGTGTGTGTACCTAGCCTTAGGCGTAGTTCCCACCAAGCTGCGAAAAGCGATAGGCGAAGCGAATTGACATCAAAATGACATTTTAATAGTAATTAAAAACATTAAAGATATTTTCCTAATGAAATAGAAATATTTATACTAATTCTGTATAGATATAAAATCTCTTCCAAATTATTGAAATTCTAATATAATGAATAAAATAAATAAATAACTAAATGATTAATAAAATTTCAATCAGAATAAAGCATTATATAAAACTTTACACTTACATCAGAACATCTTAATCTGCAATTCAAGTCTGGTTTAGATTCCTGTAAAACATTAATATCATCATTATAGTATCCTGTTTATAAAATTTATTTTATGTTATATAATCCAATTGTAAAATTAGAAAACCATATATTAACTATGTTGTAAAATAAGTTCAATAAATAAAAATACATACTGTCCAACTTGCTATTTTTACTCTTCAACTTACCACTAAACTAAAGCACTCTCACAGTTGAGATCACTCCTAAATTTTTATTTAGTAGATACATTTTTGATATTTATACCATCTTCAGGCTACAAAGATTTGAATAAGTTTGAATTTTTAACCATTTACATATAACAACAAAATGTTGCTATATGGTGACTTATTCTCAATCCACACCTTTAAATAAGATTAGTTCACTTCTAAAGAAAAAATACACATAACATATACAATAAACATTAACTTATATAGATTACGTAGACAAATATCTTCTCACGAGGTACACTTCAGTATATGTTATAAAATGCTATAATTCCTACTTTTCATCCTCAATTATCTTTGTATTCTACTATCTTGTGTTTCCATTGAATAAATCCATGTGTGAGGGAACTCCATCATTA
This sequence comes from Olivierus martensii, assembly GCA_000484575.1. Taxonomy (NCBI): domain Eukaryota; kingdom Metazoa; phylum Arthropoda; class Arachnida; order Scorpiones; family Buthidae; genus Olivierus; species Olivierus martensii. The sequence goes on from AYEL01073584.1 coordinate 1,870, forward strand.
GTCTATCATTTAATAATTTCTCTCTCTTCTGCCTCCTCAGTATCTCTAGCATTTCCATTGTCAGGGCCTGCTTTGCTTTTTTGATTGGTTTTATAATTTTAGTACTGAACCATTCTATGTGTAAGTCCTTATTGTATGCTTCTATTGCTAGTGTCTTAGTCAACTTCTCCTTGATTATGTCTTTTTTGTGTTCTTCTAACTTTTGAGACAGAGTTTGAGTGGTTACCCCTATGTATGATGCTGATTGTTGTGTCATTACTTCTTTCATTGGTATTTTGTACATCCCTTGCTTTTCTAATCTTTTAGGGGGTGTTTTTCGTTTCTGAGTAACCTAAACACTGTTGGTCCCCTCTGTATTACTAGTTTTTGTTCATCCTTTTAGCTACCTTATCTATAAAATTTGAAGGCTACTCAGTAACATATAAGAAAGCAGCATTTAGATATTTTTCAAGAGAGCCATAATGTATAGTACTGAACCTACAGATTTGAAGCATGATATAGAATACGTCATAGGCATAGGAGAATAGCATGGGTACAGAAGATTGTTTATAGAAAGTATAAGAAGGAATATACTAAGAAGGAATATATAAGACTCTCAGCAATATAGCAATAGCCAGGATAGCAAATCAACAAGAAAACTATATGACAGTGCTGTATAACCTCAAAAGATTTAACTTTGTACATAAGGTTGATAAAAGGATGAACAAAAAAATAGCAATACAGAGGGGACAACAGTGTTTAGCTTACTCAGAAATGAAAAAAACTCTCTAAACGACTTAGAAAAGCAAGGGATGTAACAAAATACCAGTACAAAAAGTAATGACAAAATAATCAGCATCATACATAGGGGTAACCACTCAAATTCTTTCCTAAAGGATAGAAGAACACAAAAAAGACATAGCTAAGGGAAAGTTGACTACAACACTAGTAATAGAAGCATACAATAAGGACTTACACATAGAATGGGACAGTACTAGGGTTGCCATCTGTCCCGATATATCGGGACCATCACCGTTATGGACCTTCTTGTCCCGACATCCCGACAAATAATAAGTAGTTATATTAAATAAAAGTGTTCTAAATAAAAAGTAATTATATTAAATAAATTTTTTACTTCATTTCTACACCCCCATCTCAGAGTATCCCGACGAGCTCCCAGCTAGATATGGCAACCCTAGACAGTACTAAAATTATAAAACTGATCAAAAAACAAAGCAGGCCCTGATAATGGAAATGCTAGAGATAATGAGGAGACATAAGAGAGAGAAATTATTAAATGATAGACCAATGATGGAGCTCCTTCCCTCATGGACTTATGCAATGGAAACAATAGATAGTAGAATACAAAGATAATTGAGGGTGAAAAGTAGGGACTATAACATTTTATAACGTATGCTGAAGTATACCTTTTATGAATTTATATATCTAAGTGATCTATAAAAGTTAATGTTTGCTGTATATGTTATGTGTGTTTTTTCTATAGAAGTGAATTAATCCTATCTAAAGGTGTGGATTGAGAATAAATCATTATAGCAATGTTTTGTTGTTATATGTAAACAGATAAAAGTCAGACTTATTTGAATCTTTGTAGCCTGAAGATAATATAAATCACCAAAAATGTTAGCTACTAAATAAAAGTTTAGAAGTAATCTCAACTGCAAAGAGTGATTTGGTTTAGTGGTAAAATAAATATGAAGTTGGACAAATCAAATTTATTTTTTAAATTGGATAAAAAAATTAAAATTGGATTCAAAAGGATTTTAATATTTAATTAAAATATTTTCTATTAGATATTTTTCAATTTAAAAGGGATAACCAGAACTCTCAATTATTTTATTTTATAGCAGTCAGGCCAGATACAAGCATGGACTATATGGGATTGAACTCAAGGCATAGCAGGAGTTCAGGACTCTGCAGTCAAATATAAAAAAAAAGATATATATAATAACTTGATTGAATAAAATATTAAATTTTAAAATATATTTTTGAATTAATTTTTATGAATGAAATAGTATACAAACAATTAAAATGCATTTGATAGTATATAATACAATAGTACGTTTATTTGAATTATATAAATATTATTTTAAAATTTTACATCATCTATATATTTTGGTATTTGTCTATTACTAAGATATGAAATTATTATTAATGATTTTCATTATCAGGAAAACTATTAAAATTTTAGTTATTTTCTATAATTATTGCAATATGCAGTTAGTTATAAAATAAATTTTTAGCCATTATAATTACTCTCTGATTTTTGTACCTGAAATTATATTCTTTCATATTGCTTCATTTTGATATATAGGCATACACTGAAGTTATATCACCTTAGGTTCCAGACTGATATCATAACTTGAAAATGTCCATAAGTCAAAGCACTATCTTTTTTCATTTATTAATATATGTAATGCATCGAAATTGTCATGTACATACATAATTAACATAAATGAAGCATTTATAACTAAAAGAAATGCCATAAGCCTTATTTTGAAAAAAGCAAGCATTTTTTTTTTTTTTTTCAAAAATTTACTGTTGAAGAATCATAACTCTATATCCTCCAAGTGTCACGTGATTCGTGGGACAGTCCTGCATTTCCTGAAGCAATCCTGCTATCCTGCACGCTGTGAGGAAGTTAACTTTGACCTACCCTATTTTTATTTTATTATGCACTCTATTATCATTATTATACAGATGATAGTGAATCAGAAGAAGCTGCACTTTTACCTCAGAAAACACGAAAAGATAAAGTTATTGTTTATTGGGTGTCTTATCTAGATGATCATCAAAGAGTTTTACTTTTTACTCAAGATGAAAGAGTATCAAAACAAGTCCGAAAAGTATGTATAAAGTAAAAATAAAAATTTAAAGCACAGTTGATCTAAATAAATTATAAATCATAAAATATATTCAATTTTGATTATGTAATGTTTTCATTATATTATAAATAATAATTATGATATCTTTTATTAATATAATATATGATTATAGAATTACCATATGTAAAATTCAATAATTTTAAAAAATCAGAAAAAGATGAAATCTTAGTAACTCTAGACTTTCAGTCTTTATTTTCATCAATAGAGATATCATCTGCATGTTTATTATTATATCGTTTTTTACTTGAAAATTTAACAGAAGGGGATAAAATAGCTGGCATCTTAAGAGATATTTCATATCTGGTCTTCCACAATTCTTATTTTATGTTTGAAAACAAATTTTATTTACAAATGAAAGGAGTACCTATAGACAGTCCAATAGCTAGTGTATTAGCTGAGTTGGTAATCAGGGACAAAGAACCACAAATTTTGAATCAACCTATCCCAGATTTATTATTTTATAAAAGATATGTAGATGATGTTTTTGCCATATGGGGAAAAGAAGATAGGACAAAAGATTTAGAAAATTTGTTCACAAATGGGCTATGGTTTAGTGTTAAAACAAGACCAGAAACACAGTAAGCTTTTACGTGAAATACTAACTGCTTTATGTAGGTACTTAACTATAACAAAAACTTAACTAAACGAGTGCATTTGGTAATTTATTGTTATAACACAGTAAGCAAGTGCATTATTTAGACATTCTAATTAAGAAAGATGAATTGTTTTATAGTACTAGTGTATATCAAAAACCCACAGTAAATAGAATATTGATTCCAAATTGGTCTGATGACCCAATATCATATAAGAAAGTGGCATTTTATGCTTATTTTAGGCATACTATTACGCATTGTAATATGGAACAAGCTAAAAAAAAAAGAATGTAGCAAGATATATGAAGCAGGAATAAAGCATTGTTATACACAACAATTTATAAACAAATTGCAAGACAAAATAATAAAAGAAAAAAGAACAAACATGAACATAGGCAAGCAGAACAGAATGAAAAGAATGAAAGGGATGTCTTATTAAAAGAACAAATAACTTCTGCCCCCTACCATTTAATGAAATATAGAACATTAGAAGGTATGTAAAGAAAGACCATGAAGAAATTAGTAACTAAATGAGAGTCAACAATCTTTGAGTTATTAAGGAATGACAAAGATTAGAAAGCAAATCTGGAATGTACCAAATACCAATGGACTCCAATGACATCAAAGAAAAATGCTTTAAGGAACACAAGTATGACATTAAGACTGGAAATATGAAAACCATGTTAGTTAAAAAATTCTATAAATCCAGTATAGACATTAGATGGGAAGAATCTAAAGTAGTAAGAAAAGTCGACAAAGATTGAGAATAAATTTTTAGCTGAGATGATGGAAATTTTAAAAAGAGATAAATATTTAAGGATAATTAATGATAAACAACCTGAAAATGTATCTAACACATGGAATTATGCTATAAATAGATTATAATATAATTGCTGTATGTGTAAATAAAAATGATTAATTAATTATTCTATTTTAGATCTATAATAGTAAATTAATGATAATTTGATATAATTTAGCTAAAAAATAACATGATTATTTTAATGTAATTTTGAATTTAACATTATGTTTGTGTTTTAATATTGTTTTTCTCAAATTGATAACCATATTTGAACAACTTTTTGAATACTTCTGTAATGTAACATATAGTGCTGAGGATGGTGTATAGCCAAAAGTACTTCACAAAAGTAAAATAAAAAATATCTATTGAGTTTACTGCTATAAAGTGCTTGTTTTAAAATTGCAAAATTCAATAGTGAGGATATTTTTAAAAATTAAATTTGGTGTTCCAAAATTTATTTTACAATAGGATTTTTGTTAATATGATATAATATAATACACATATTTAGTTTATATAAAATGCAAAATTAGGAAACTCATTGTTTATTTTTTATAAAAAATTTTCAAAATTGAATGTTCTTAAAACTTAAATTTTATTGAATTTATTATATTAAAATTAAAATATACAGGAATACTATATAATATTTTCTAAATGCATTTTGAAAATCTCATAGTGTTATGATAATTTTTTGACTAAACATAGCCTTCTGAACATTTTTAAATGGATAAGGTATAATTTGAGTTAGGAACAAAACTTACATATAAATTATGATTGTAATAATAAGATCTTAAGATCTTAAGTTTGTAATAATCTAAGATCTTAATCTAAGTTGTTAACTTAGATTAAGATCATATGAACATTCAAGGCACTATTAACAAGGACAAACTGCTTATTTAAAATAAACAACACATCTTATTGAGAATATTTGTAGTTAACTTAATATTTTAATTATTTAAATTTTGTGAAAGCACAATTGTGAGGAAGTTAACTTTGATCTGTCCTATTTTATTTTATTATGCACTTTATTATTTAGCATTATTTTCTTATTATCTAACATATTATATCTTAGTTTACGAGTTAACTTACTTCCACCTTCTCTGTCGTCATTAGCAATCACGTGATATGGAATCGGGAACCATCCTCCAGAAAAGCTGTCCCGGGTAATGACATCATCATCTAATCTAAGTAATTTTACCACTGGTCCAATATTAGAATGTAAGAATGATCTCGTATTGATGTTTTGTTCGTATATAACTAAATTGTAAAGAGGATGATATGAATTGACTACTCTGTAAGATAATAACTTTAAACTTGTTTACGTATAAATATGTAAATGAAGCAGCACGGGACTGTAAGTCATCCGGTATAAAAGCCTATGAAAAACGGCAACCGACAAGGTGTTGTATCAATGTAAAGTTGGTTAAAGTGACATTGGAATTCTTGTAAAGGTCTACAATTTGCTTGAAGTTTGTATCGGTGGTGGAGGTAGTAGATTTAAGTAGTATTTAAGGTTCTTCTTTTTGTGATTAATTGATTGTTGGTATTTGAGTTAGATTAAACAACTTTTGTTGATTATTTGATTGTTGCTTTATTATAGTTTCAATAAAGCATTTATTAACACTTTTGTAAGTGTTTTCTGTCTTACACTAGTGTAACGGTGTAGTCAAATTGAACAGAGCTATAGGAAAACTAAATTTGACCTGAAATGGAACAGAGTTTTAATACATCAAGAAGGATAGAAATAATGACATTCATGCCTTTTGCACTGTTTGCTGCAAAAATTTGTAATTGAGCACCAAGGCAAGAGAGATAAGGAGCATCATGTGACCGGGCCTGAACACGTGAAGAAACAGAAAAATATAGACAAGAGCAGATTATCACAAGGGTTTTTTTTGTCATTAATAAAATCAAGACAGACACCAGAACACACTGAACAATGAGAGACTATTAAATTTAGTGTGCACAAAAATAAATATTCTAAAGAAGCATGTTTTAACATACAAATTAGCAATAGTGCACTAACAAAATGTAAGTTAGTTATGTGAATGTATAATAAAGTGCATACAAATTTGAAAGAATGAGCTTATGTAGATAGTATATAAGAAATGAAAAATGAACGATTTGTCCAGCAAATGACCTGTATGTCCAGCATTTTGACTTATTGTATCTAGCAAAAGAAGTGTGAGACCTTGGAGAATATATAACTCTAAATTAAATACTAAATTTTAGAGAATGATGGTAATTCAAAATGAATATAAATTTGAAGAGGAGCCTATATATATATACTGTATATAGTCATCTTGCATTTATATATATCAATATACTTGTATAAATATAAGATGATTTAATTAAAAAGCTAATTTAATTAAATTTAATTAATTAGCTAATTTAATTAAATTTTATAGCTCTAACTAATAAGCATAGTAGTAATAAAATTTAAATACATATATTGGGTTGTTTGGAAAGTAATTTTGTTTTTTTCCCACAAGTGGCGTTGGTTGTATTTTTCCTGCCAATTTTATTCTAAGCTATATTGTCATTATAAATTTTGACAGCTGATATTTCAAGGTATATTTATAAAAATGTTTCTTTTTGATTTTGTGCAGTTGTTTTTTTTTGGTGTCCTATCAAAAATGGAAATAAAATAGAGATTTTCAGCATGTTTTACTTTTTTATTCCCGAAAAAGTAAGAACGCTGTTCAAGCAAGAAAAAAGTTATGTAAAGTGTATGGAGATGTGCTAACAAAATTTAGTGCCAAAGCTGGTTTGCAAAATTTCATTCTGACAATTTTGTTGTTAAAGGTGCACCATGTGCTGGAAGGTTGATTGAAGCTGATTACGACAAAATAACGGTATTGATTGAAGCAAACTGCTGAATAATAACATGAGAAATTGCTGCAAGATTAAATTTTTGAATTCAACTGTTCATGACCAGTTGAAACGTTGATATTTGGTTTCCGCATGTTCTTAAAGAAAGATTTACACTATTGCATTGACATTTGTGATTTGCTGCTCAAACATGAAGAAAATGATTCCTTTCTGAAGGCCTGTTCTGAAAGAAAGATTTACTCTATTGCATCGACATTTGTGATTTGCTGCTCAAATGTGAAGAAAATGATTCCTTTCTGAAGCGGATCATAACTGTTGAAGATCCAAAGAAAGATTTACTCTATTGCATCGATATTTGTGATTTGCTGCTCAAACGTGAAGAAAATGATTCCTTTCTGAAGCGGATCATAACTGTTGAAGATCCAAAGAAAGATTTATTCTATTGCATCAACATTTGTGATTTGCTGCTCAAACGTGAAGAAAATGATTCCTTTCTGAAGCGGATCATAACTGTTGAAGATCCAAAGAAAGATTTACTCTATTGCATCGATATTTGTGATTTGCTGCTCAAACGTGAAGAAAATGATTCCTTTCTGAAGCGGATCATAACTGTTGAAGATCCAAAGAAAGATTTACTCTATTACATTGACATTTGTGATTTGTTCTCAAATGTAAAGAAAATGATTCCTTTCTGAAGTGGATCATAACTGTTGATGAAAAATAGATTGTTTACAATAAAGTTGAACGCAAGTGATCATGGAGTAGAAGAAATGACACTATTAAACTTAGTATGCACAAAAATAAATATTCTAAAGAAGCATATTGTAACATACAAATTAGCAATAGTTCACTAACAAAATGTAAGTTGGTTATGCAACTTTGTTTACAACAAAGTTGAATGCAAGTGATCATGGAGCAGAAGAAATTAACCAGCTCAAAGCACTCCAAGACCCCATATTCATCAAAAAAATGATGCTCTGTTTGATGGGATTTTGAGGGATTTGTGTTTTTTGAGCTTCTTCCATACAATTTCACAAGTAATTCGGAAGTGTACTGCCACCAAGTGGACAAATTGAGTGATTCCATCAAACAGAAGAGGCCAGAATTGATTAACAGAAAAGAATAGTGTTTCACCATGACAATGCCAAACGTCATATAAGTTTGATGACTTGCCATAAGTTGTTACAGCTTGGATGGGATGTGCTATCATACACTCCATATTTGCCATATCTGGTACCCTCCGATTATTACTTATTACAGTCTTTACAGAAGTTTTTAGAGTGCAAAACACTTAGTTTAAATGAGGATGTCAAAAATCACTTGGTTCTATAAATTTATAAAATAGAAGATTATGTAATCTTCTATTTTAGAATTCCGTTGTATTTTAAGATGATGCCTGAAGATGGTGTATAACCGAAAACGTTAATGAAGGGCTTTTAAAATAAAGAGTTTTTACTGCAAGATAGTGCTGAATTATTATAATTATCTTTAGCAATGTTTGCTATAGAAAAAAATGCTTTCGAACGGCAAGATTGAAAAGATATTATTGATCAATTTTTTGAAATGAAAATCTGGAAATGAAAAATTTAAATTTTTTAAAGGCTGATTTATGACTATAATTATATATATTTTTTGTTCTACTAGAAACTCTTTTATTATACAATTATTATTGTATTAGTGTTTGTATTCTCTATTATTAATAAAAATTTTAAATGACATTATTTAAGATTACTTTAGAAGCAACTTATATAAATGGGGCCCCAATTTAAATTTTGTCTAGGGCCTGCTAGAGACTTAATCTGGCACTGCCTTACATGAATGTAAACAAATAACTTGGGGAATTATCTCAATTTTCTATGTAATGGTTACTTGAAACTTTAGATTTTAATAGACTTAAACAAGCACTTTTTAGCAGTAGATTTACTAAAATATTTATTTCATTTTGCAAAGTACTTTCGGCTAACCGCCATCTTCAGCACAACTTACAAAAGTAAATAAACACACTTCAAACCTTACTGACCGTTACAGAAGCTTGACTCTAACAAATGAATAACACATTAAAATAACGTGTTATTCGTTTGTTAGAGTCAAGCTTCTGTAATGGTCAGTAAGGTTTGAAGTGTGTTTATTTACTTTTGTAAGTTGTGCTGAAGATGGCGGTTAGCCGAAAGTACTTCGCAAAATGAAATAAATATTTTAGTAAATCTACTGCTAAAAAGTGCTTGTTTAAACATTTTTTTAATTGTAATAAAGTATTTTCCTGCCAAATATTAGACTGTTTTACCTCTTACTAGTGAAATTTCATTTTCAAATTTCAGAAAATTGCAAAAATTTTTCTTTAAGAATTTTAAACATAAGATATTCTTTGCCTTTACTGCTCTGACAGATTATACTTTAATGCTTTAAATACACAGCACCATTGAGCAGACCAAAAGTTAGCTTAATATAGTAACGTTTCTTATTAAAGTTTATTTACTATATTAAGCTAAGTTTTGGTCTCCTTAATGGTGCTGTGTATTTAAAGTATTAAAGTTTAAACATAAGATAGCAGAATGCTCTAGTAACCAATATAATGTGAAATTATATAGTTAATTAACATATTACAACAAAATTTCAAGATGGTGGAAATTATATAAAAAATCCCTCCTTTATAATTGGAACTTTTCATTCAAATATGTGAAATAAGAAACTTCTAATTAGTCCAATTGTAAAATATATTACAAAATACAATATATAAAGTTATTTCAGTAATTTGGGAGGCAAAATAACAATAGTAATTGAATTACAAGCAATATGAGTTATGAACAAAACTTATATATGAATTATGTTTGCAATTCAAGGAGCATATATACAATCTGAATAATAAATCAAATCAATCTTATCTACAGAAATTGATTTGATTTATCTACTCAGATTATTTTCCTGTAGATTAGTATCAACAGGGCTGTAACTAGGGCGTGGCGAAAGCGGCATTCGCCACAGATGCAGCTTGATTAGGGGCGCAAATTTTTTAATTGATTTCCGTTATTTGCGGGCAAATGACTTTTTTCGATAAGCATTCGCAGATATAGCGTTATGTATTTCTTTCATTTTATTTCTTAGAAGAGGTAATTCATGGGTAAGAGCAGCCAAGTTGTACTCTAAACAAAGGCACCAGGTCAAGAAGGGGCGCTATTTTTACTGATAAAGTAAAAGTTTATAATGATTCATTGGATTTCTGCCTCTTCAGTGAAAAATTCATGGAAAGGCCTAAAGAAAAGTAATAAAAAAGGATTGCATTCGCAGATATAGCGTTATGTATTTCTTTCATTTTATTTCTTAGAAGAGGTAATTCATGGGTAAGAGCAGCCAAGTTGTACTCTAAACAAAGGCACCAGGTCAAGAAGGGGCGCTATTTTTACTGATAAAGTAAAAGTTTATAATGATTCATTGGATTTCTGCCTCTTCAGTGAAAAATTCATGGAAAGGCCTAAAGAAAAGTAATAAAAAAGGATCTGTACAAATCTATTTGCACATTCAAACAAATATCTTACAGCAGATTCAAAATCAGTTCATTTTGATGTAGATAATTCAGTTTCAGTATTATTATCTTTAAATGAAAAAATGGGGGGCACAAGTTTGACCCTTGCCACAGGCACTGCATACCCTACTTACGGCTCTGAGTATCAATTATAAAAACTTCTGTCATATGCACAAAAAGTATTTTATATTTTTAATTTTTGAAATTTTTAATCATAATCTGTTAAATTTATAAAAATATTTACCGGTATTTGAAAATTTTTACTATATTAAATGAATGCATTAAAATTCTTTATTAACTTTAAATATAAGCACTTCAGCAGTTATATTTAGTTTTTTCTTTTATTAAAACTTAAAAACGTTTTCGGTATCTCTGATACCATCATCAGTTAACATGGTTATTGGAACTATAGAACATATTCAAAATTCGAACATAACTCAAATTACATAATTTTAAAATTACGTTACATATAATAAATTGTTATTAATTAATATTTTACATATAATAAATTGTTCTATAGGGAATCTATGTTCCCTAGTAGATGCATCCATACACAACTTGTAACAAATGGTATAATATACAATAAATATAATAAATAGCTTATTCTATTAAGTGTTTTATGTTAACTTAAATATTATATGTTAAATTAAATATTATACGTTAAATTATAAATTTTATATATTTATTTAGGGGCGGTGGTTTTCTATTATATATTTCCACGCATTACTAACTTCTTCTGCCCTTTTTATATTAATTACGATATTTTCTTTACATGCTTTTAATATTTCTATTTTTTCTTTCATCTCTAGGTCTTTTTTGTTTCTAACATTTTTAATGACTTTTGCTTCAATCCAGTTCACGTTCAAGTCTGTTTGGAAAGGAAAACTAAACATAGCTTTAGCACAAAGGGTATACCAAACAGACTTGAACGTGAACTGGATTGAAGCAAAAGTCATTAAAAATATTAGAAACAAAAAAGACCTAGAGATGAAAGAAAAAATAGAAATACTAAAAGCATGTAAAGAAAATATCGTAATTAATATAAAAAGGGCAGAAGAAGTTAGTAATGCGTGGAAATATATAATAGAAAACCACCGCCCCTAAATAAATATATAAAATTTATAATTTAAC
>AYEL01073585.1:0-21274 GCA_000484575.1 Olivierus martensii
GAAGCAAAAGTCATTAAAAATGTTAGAAACAAAAAAGACCTAGAGATGAAAGAAAAAATAGAACTACTAAAAGCATGTAAAGAAAATATCGTAATTAATATAAAAAGGGCAGAAGAAGTTAGTAATGCGTGGAAATATATAATAGAAAACCACCGCCCCTAAATAAATATATAAAATTTATAATTTAACGTATAATATTTAATTTAACATATAATATTTAAGTTAACATAAAACACTTAATAGAATAAGCTATTTATTATATTTATTGTATATTATTCCATTCTATACAAGTTGTGTATGGATGCGTCTACTAGGGAACATAGATTCCCTATAGAACAATTTATTATATGTAAAATATTAATTAATAACAATTATATATATATGTAACGTAATTTTAAAATTATGTAATTTGAGTTATATTCGAATTTTGAATATGTTCTATAGTTCCAATAACCATGTTAACTGATGATGGTATCAGAGATACCGAAAACGCTTTTAAGTTTTAATAAAAGAAAAAACTAAATATAACTGCTGAAGTGCTTATATTTAAAGTTTGTATCATTATTGAATAGCAGTTAAAAAAGCTTGAATTAAAATTCTTTATTATATTTCAGGCTATTGATGGAGAAAATGCAAATTTTGAATGCTTTCTTTCATTGAGTGGAATCAGTTTATCACTTATAAATGGAATTTATAAGGAGATAGCATATTTAGGAATCAAAAGTGCACCTGCTATGTGGGAAATAGAAATAAATCATACATGGAAACTTTTAACTTTGGAATTATCAACTTGGTTAGAAGATAAATGGAGAGGTGAAAAGCAAAAGGCAGAACTGAAAGATTATTTACAGGTTGATTTTATTAAAATGCATATGACAAAACCATGTTTTGGGCAATTGCGACGAACTTATACTCCTTCCTTATGGTGCCATTTTAGAAAATCTATTCATCAAACTTATCTGTATGCAAAAATTCATCGTTTTCAGGTATATACATTATTTAGTCATAAAAATAAAATAATATTTATTGAATAATTTATTTAGAATTACTCTAAACTTATTATCTGATCTTTTATATAATATCAATTTATTTATTCATTATTCTTTTTTCTGATGTTACAAGAACCATGCTAACTGAAGTCAAAATCAAAAACATTGTTGGATATAAGAATTTTAATGAATAAATCATTTATTTAATTTTTAGCCTGGTTCAGGATTTTTGTTAAATGATATTTTATTATAAGTCCAGTATTCACTGCTTTAATCAGTATCTTATTGACAGTTTATTACTCACTTCAGCACTATAAAGCAGACCATTACGACTCTACAACCTTTTTCAATATTTAGAGAAATGTTTTCGGTTTATTTAAACCATCATCAGCTCTTACATAACAGTTTTAACTGCAGAACAAAACGCTTTAGAACATAAATTAAACAGTACAACTGCAGAACGAAGAACGGAAATTCTATAGTTCAAAAATTCGAAAAAAATCGTTCTTACTTCATAAATAATTACTGCTATACAAAATTACGTACTGGTATGCTACAAAGTTAAAATAAAATAAAATATTCGGTACATGGAAAACTAAATAAAATTAAAATAGAATAAAATTATATTAAAATTAAATTAAGTTATAGTCCAAAGATATTTTAAGCTATTCATAAAAGGTTTAAGGATGCTTATCTCAATATTGCTAAGCCTAAATAATTTCAATTTGGCTGCAGACCGTCTCTCAAAGCAAATTTCCAGGCCTTGGAGATCTCGTTTGTCTGCCTATCATATATAACAATGCTCTCGTTAGCTCCTTCATATATCCATATTTCCTCTGCAGCATATAGTTCTTTTACATCTATTTGTTTTACTACTTTACTATCTTTCCATTTCATGTCTATGTTTCGTTTATAAGCTCTCCTTTCTAACGCAGTTGTAAGATTAACATTTTCTATGTCTCTCTTGTGCTCTTTAATCCTATTTTTTAAATTTCTTGAAGTTGCCCCTATATACAGCTCTTTTTGACCTATGTCCAGGTTTTCTATGGGTATTTCATATACTCCAGCTCTCTCGTCTCTATTATATTTATCTTTCACATTTTTAAGAAGACTGAATACTGTAGGTACCATAAGCTGGTTTTTTATCATTAATCTTTAAAATATTACTTATTGTTTTGAACCCTTTAATTGTTTCCGGTATTATGGCGTAGCTAGTATTTAACTGGTTTTCTGGATCTATCTGGTTTCGTGGATCTATCTCGTTGCTTCTTCTGTCTTGGTCTCTACATTGGTCCCTCCCTTTTTTCTTAATAATGTTTTTGTACATTTTGTCTATTAGCTGCTCATTATATCCATGTTTTTGGGCTATAGACTTTATATTAATCATCTCTTCTTTTAGTAGTTTGTCATTATTGCAGTGTGTAAAGATGTCCTGGCTATGAGCGATCTTAGAGCTGCTTTTTTGTGGTGCCATGTGTCGTTAGACCACTCAGGAATGATTACTGGTGTGCTAGTTGGCTTTCTAAAGACTGTTGTTTGGAAAGAGAGGTTTTTTTATTTCCAAACTGACATCCAGGAAGTGTATTTTCTCTTTACTCTTTTGTTCTAGAGCCAAAGTAAGTCTGTAGCTAGGCAGCAAGAAGAGGGCTTCTAGATCTTCAGTTTTATCATTCTGTCTCCATATAACAAATATATCATCTATGTACCATAGATAGAGTTTGGCCTCATTTATGATGTCGTGGAGGTTGGTTTGTTCTATAGATCTAAGTACCAATTCGGCTAGGACCACTGCGAGAGGGCTCCCGATGGGCACTCCTTTAGTGCTTGTAAAATTTGTTCTTAAATCTAAAAAAGAAGTGATGACATACCAAATCTGCTATCTCTCTACAAACATCAGGGCTCATTGTTTCCCTCAGAAGGTTGTCTAGTAAGAATCTGTAAAAACACAGACAAGTTGGATTGATATTCAAGGAGGGGTAATAAACTTTCAGAGTCGTATCTAGCAATTGTTTCACTACCTTCTAGGCTTATTGCTTTTAGTTTTTCTAGAAAATCATTTGATGAGTTTATTGTATAAGCATAGTTATTCGGTTTCATATTGGCCCATTTTGCTAAAGCCCTTTCCCTGGACACAGGTCAAAAAGAGCTGTATATAGGGGCAACTTCAAGAAATTTAAAAAGTAGGGCTGGTTTTTGTTTTTTGTCAATAAATCTGATAAAATATTTATTAAACATTATATCTATATTGTTTAACATTGATGTCGGTAATCACCACACTCACCAGTTGACTGCTAGATGGCACAAGAATAACAACCAATGAACTTCGATCACTGATATATAAATGACTTCGATAGCTCTTTCTCGTTCTCTCTTTCTCCATTTTGTTCCATGCCAGAAGGCATGGAACAAAATGGCTCTGGAGAAAGAAAAGTCTAAAGCATGTATTCATAAGCTCTGTTCGATTTGTCTACACTGGCAGCACTAGTGTAGCTTTTTAGTGTATAGTACTATGGCCTTCTCTAGTCCATAAGTCGGCGCTTTCCTCTTCTCAACTATTGGTCTGTATCTTATTGGTGTTTTATGAACTTTTACATATTCGAACAGCCTAGGGCATGTTGCTGCTTCTTGCTTTTTTATATTCCAAATGGCTGGGAAATTCTTATTCTTGTATAGCTACATATGTGATTTGAAATGTTTTTTAATGAGCATTTAACATTTATTTATTGCAATTAAGGTTCATATTTTTAATTTTTTTTGATACTTGATAAAAAAGAACTCTCATACCTGGGAACTCAAACTGAGAACTACCTGTAATTGACCTCAGATAATATCCTCTCTTCATGGACAGTGGCTGTCATTGTTTCAAATTATTAAGCCAGTATGCATTCCCTCATGCTTTTATCTTATTGACCAATTTCCTTAACATTGGTCCTGTCAAAGATCCTTGAATAAATGCTGCTTCAGCAATTTTTCCATCTAGAATTTATACAGCAGATACTAGATAAGCAATTTCAAGTTTCTCCTATGCTGAGACACCTTATAGAGTACTCAATTTTAATATCACATGGATGTAGCCAGAACCTGAAACCATTGGGAGTACATTGTCACCCTCATTCTTGCTATTGCATACAATTTAGTATGCCAATTTGCCTTACTCATCAAGCTGTCATTTCTTGGCATCAATGGCAGAGCATTGATGCCAAGATTAACTGATTCAAGCAATTTGCATACCATTGCACTTTACTCATCAAGCTGTCATTTCAATGGCAGAGCATTGATGCCAAGATTAACTGATTCAAGCAATTTGCATACCATTGCACTTGCTAACTTCAATGTAAGGAAACACTTCTCACACATTCCACCATGAAGATCCTCAGAAACCATCCTATCCCCATATTTGTTCACATGCTATTTCTCTGACCTGTAGGTTATCATTGCAAATTGAATGTAATAATGTTTGCCAAAGATATTTTCTTGATAGCTTACAGTCTGAACCAGAGGTCACAATCAAGTGATGCCAATAGACTTTGTCTTTGCTTGAATTTTGAGTTCATCAGTGGAACTTGTGTATTTAAACTTCCAAAAGCACAGTTCTTGACCTCTATTGAAAACATCACCATCCAATTAAAGCTATTATTTTCCTCTTCTATCATCCTACAGATGATGCAACAAAAAGTTTTGGATGTGAATTTCATGATCTCTCTTACTTGGTCAGACATGTGGAATATCTTCACGAGTCAAAAAAGCTATGTAATATCTTTGAGTTATAACGACTCGCCCCAGGTGCTTGACGGTCATTATGTCGTGTTCGCCCACTCCTCGCCGATCCTCTTCCTTTGATCCTTTAAGCAGTCTTCTTGATAATATATCGGCAGTTCCGAGTTCTTTTCCAGGAATATGTTTTATTTTGTATGTATATCGCATCAATTGAAGTCGCATTCTTTGTAGTTTTGGAGTAATTTTGTCTAATGGCTTATAATAGAAAAGATAGGAATGAGAGGTCTATGATCTGTTTCTAATTTAATTTTTAAGCCTGTTATAAAATCTTTAAATTAGTCACATGTTCATACTAAGGCATAGCCCTCTTTTTCAATCTGGGCCCAATTCCTTTGTATAGCTGTCAACATTTTTGATGTGTAAGTGATCGGGTGATACTTTCCATTATCTTGTTTTTGTTTAAGTACAGTTCCTATCCCATAAGATGATGTATCAGCTGTTTTGTTAGTTCATTTTTTATTTCTTTGAAAGCATTTTCCTGATACTCTCCCCTCTTGAACTCGTTTTTAGGGCTTAATAGTTCATTTAATGGATGAGCTTTCATTGACAGATTAGGAATAAATCTTCTGAGATAGTTTACAGTTCCGAGTAAGCTCATCAACTTGGACACATTCTTTGGCAGTTCCATTTGTTTAATTGCCTCTATTCTATCATTATCAATGCAAATTCCATTTTGATCGATCACATGGCCTAAGAATTTCATTTCCATAACTCCAAATACACATTTATTCGAATTTAGCATTATCCCTGCTTTTTGCAATCTCGATAATACTTTATGCAAATGTTTGTCATGTTCAACTATGGTTTCTCCAAATACCAATATATCATCAATATTGCATTGATATTATATTCTTTTCTGAAAATACTCTGGTATTGCTAAAATGCCAAATGGAAGTCTTTTATACTTAAATCTTCCAAATGGAGTAATGAGAGTTGTTAGCATTTGCAATTCTTTATCTAATTCACACTGCCAAAATTCGTGAACAGCATCCATTTTCGTAAAAAGTTTTGCTTTGCTTAATTGCTCAAGAATATTTTCGGTACTGGGCATTGGATGAATTTCGCACTGAATATATCTATCTATATTATAATTAGTCAAACATGGCTGGCTGGCTGATATTATATTCTTTTCTGAAAATACTCTGATATTGCTAAAATGCCAAATGGAAGTCTTTTACTCAATAATAAGCAACTAACGTACAGGGGATAAACCATTTTACAAATTAATAACGAATCTTTGTGTTTTGCACTTTCTCTGACTAGTCCACACCATAATCAGGATGATATTTTTTATGAGTTCCCACTACTGGTAATAGTCTCAATATTGATATAGAAACATCTCAACCTAGTGTATCTGGCCACAGTAAAGATACTCATTCACATACAGTTTTCAAAGAGATTGTTATCTGACAGTTCATTAACTCCTTGACTACCAGCCCTCAGCACAACAATTGCTGCACTAATTAGTGCTAATTATTCATAACTTTGTAAATTATTATATCAAATTCATCTTTTCATCATACTTCAAGTATTATATATCATTAGAATCCCTAGAGTATGTAGTTTCATAATATTTTTGTCTGATCTACCTGATTACATATTATATGGGGCAAAAAAATTTTCAAAAAGTCATTGTTTATTTTTTTATAAAAAATTATTAAAATAACATGCTGATAAAACTTAGAATACACTGAAATTGGTAAATTCATATATAATAATTTCATCTGATATATTCTAAATATACTTTAAAAATTCCATAGCACTTTAATTTTTGGTTCTGCAACATTTTCAAGTCAATAAATCAAGCAGATAAGTCATGTGATTTATTCACATGATGACTACTAACTTTATATCTCAAAAAGAAATTTATCTGTAGATATCTTAAAATAATACTTGAGATAAATAAAACCTAAAATAATACATAAATCAATAAATTGTACAAAGATCAATTTTAAATAATTTTATTGTTCTAGACACCACCATGTTGTGACACAGGAAGATTTATGATGATGATTATGCAAATAAAGTCAGGAGTTCACTAGTCACAATGATATATATGACATGACATGATGTGGATATGGCATATAAGGAAGTGTATCAGATTACATAAGTGAATAATTGGCTGTCAATCATTCCCTGAAAATTCCACTTTCATTCAATGACTTAAGATGCGATATAGCTCTCTCAGAAAATTATGTAGCCAAAATAGGAGAGTTCTAAACTTTTTCTAAGGGGTAGGATCTGTTGGTCTAAATCAGTGGTTCTCAACCTTTTTTCTGTTGAATACATTTTAATAGTTTAAAATTTGGTGGCACACTTAAATATTTTAAATAATAATTTAGATTGAATTTTTATTAACACATTATTGTATTTATTCTTATTTATTACATTCAGATTACAGAAATACTCGTATTTATTCTTATTTATTACATTCAGATTACAGACATACTTGATACACAGAATCATTCACTAAATTTATTAAAAATGCTCAGTCAAACATCTTAGGGTGCAGATCGACATAGTCTGCTCCATATATACCGCACAGTAGTGCACTCCAAATTGGACTATAGTGCCATTATATACAGTTCTGCGGCACCATCAGTACTTCAGATGCTTGATCCAGTACACCATCAGGGTATCAGACTTTCAACAGGTGCCTTCCGAACATCACCCATCTGGAGTCTTTATGCAGATGCTAATGAACTACCTTTATTCTTACACTGTCTGAAATTGTCATTACAGTACTATATTCGCCTCCGGGCACAGACTGCACATCCATTATGGAACAGTATTTTTCACCCCCCTCACCAAGCTCTGTGAAACATTAGCAGCTCTGCAGAGTGCCACCTAGCAGAGCGACCGGGACTTCGGATCATTGCCTCTCTTATTCGATCCACATTCGCTGGTGTTCTGGCAGTTTTGGCAGGGCCAGATGGTTTCCTTTTCATTAAAGAACCAGTCGTTCGCAGTGCATTAACCCATCTAAGAATGGTATTGAAGCTGGGGACATCACCATGACGACCGATATGGAATTTTTGCCTGAAGAGACGTTGGGTAGTTATCACTGACTCACTGTTTTTCACGTACGTGTCATAAGCAAATATGCGGTGTTCTCAAATCCGCAATGGCATGATACTAAATGGCAACTCAAGGGGAGTTGAAGGCCATCTCCTGCACCTCCCTACTCCCTCCACAAGCCAAGTATGATACATTCAAAAAACATCCGTTTCCCGTGACTCACCCTGTATAAAAAAATCGTCGTTCATTTTCATGAAAAAACGAAATTACTTTCCAAACAACCCAATACTATTCAAGGGATGGGAAGAAGTTCTGCAAAAAAAATTAGTTATAAAAATTGCCAATAGGAAAATATAGTGCTGTGAAATGAGAAATGCTAGGAAAAGCAGGAAAAAAAAAACTAATACAAGTCTAAAATGAAATTTTTATTCTTTGCAAAAATTGAGAAACACTAAACTGTCATAAAATTTTTATTTCAAAATTAAAAATAAGACACCTAAGTTGAGAAAATTTTTTTATTCTTTGCAAAAATTGAGAAACACAAAACTGTCATAAAATTTTTATTTCAAAATTAAAAATAAGACACCTAAGTTGAGAAAATTTGTATAAATCACTTTTTCCAGCAACAGATAGTTATAAATGCAAGTATCACAAGCATATTCTTTAAAATTACTGTAAAAATGTCTCTCATTCTGTCTGATTGTGTTTTAATTGTTAATTTATTCTACATTAACAGATGCAATGCAGCAGCCACTTTACATGAATTTAGATAATTAAAAGCTTTTGTAAAGGTACTTTTTTTTGGTAACAAATGCTGCCATTTTCCACTCAGGTAGAGTACTAAGTGGCAGGACAAAACAAGCCCTTCCATAAGCTGCTTAAGACCCCTACAGAGGGTTCAGCTAAATTGTAGAGAATGAGATTTATGGGCTAGGCCCAGAGGTCATGATAAATATTTTTAAAGGGTGAGATTTGAATCCAGGTTTTCTAGACTGGAAAGCCAAAGTATTTCCAATAATTTCTGTGGACAAGTAACTTAAAGCAAATCTTCCATTCATGTTTGATCAAGTGATTGAAGCAGTAGATCCATATTAAAAACTACTTAAAATTCATAAACTAGCATGTTATGCTGCTAGGAATACAAGAAATCACAAGCACTCTAAGCAGGAAAATATATATATGTAATATATACCTAATAATAAAATAGTGTATTTCCCTGCTTAGAGTGCCTGTGATTCCTTGTACTTAAAATTCTTTTTTAATCTATAATATAGGCAGATGGAATTTTTACATTGATTTAATAATTAAAATATAAATATAAAATATGCTTTTAATAAATTAATTTTCAAACTAATCAAACAGATTATATTTTATGTTTATTTCAAGAAAAATTTTTAATCCAATATGTTTTTGCTTTTATTTACTATATCCCCATTTGAACCAATCTTGTTTACAGTTTCATCACATTAGCTTGAATCAGTTTGAAACTATCAAAGTTAAATAGCAGTTCACATTATTCAAGAAAAATAAAAAGTAGAACAAGAATCAACTTACTTAAAACTTGAAAAAATCTTTCCATTTAATTTGAATTCAAGTAAAATGAGTCATTCATATTAGCAAAATCTTTTCAAGTTTCTTAATTCAAACAACTAGATTACAAATAATTTGACTAATATGAACAAAGCTTTAGTATTAAGTAATTCTAAATATGTCATTTGAAAGTATAAACTGTATATCCTAAAACAAATACTTGAAGATAATATCTTTATGATGAAATATTGGATAATAAACAGATTTTTAATTCTAATTTAATGAATTATTTATTTTTAATTAAATTAAAATAAAAAATTGTTTTCCATCAGTTTCAATTATTTTGTATAAAGTTAAAATAGTGGATATATGCTTGGAATGTTATTGCTATTGCAAATACTGGCGACTGCATACAATAGTTATCATTCTGTTAGATACTGGGGCATATTGTGCAGCATCTTTATCTTTGCATGCTCTTCAATAATGTTTACTTTGTTTAATGCCTTATGCCAATCTTATATATAAAATAATAATATACAAATTTAACAGGACAGATATTTTTATATATATAATATCACATATTATATATATTTGAGTATGATTTAGTAAATGTCCATTAATTTTTAGCAATGAAGCAGGATATGAGCAAAAAATTGCACATGTACAGCAGTATAAAGTGACTCAGCATGTACTGAGCATCATGTTTTTAATTTACAATTATTGATTTGCATTGTGTAATCAATGATTTAAAATGATTGATATCCTTAGCCCTTTAATGCCCAAATTATCTGTTTTCAGTAAAAAAACTTTTAATAAGAAAATCACATTTTGTACACATTTAATAAACTCAATTATTTTCAAAAATTTTTTGTTTGGTACATGGAGAGTAAATAACTTGTGTTTCTTATTTGATACCATGGGATGTAAAGGATTAATGATCTGCCAGTTGTGAACTGCATGTTATTTGCTTATTATTCTGCTTCTAGAATTTATTGTGCAAGGAACCATAATTAATACCAAAATGTATTGTGAGACACTTCAAAAATTTCAGATGATCATTCAAAACAAAAGGCATGGTATGTTGATTTCTATCATCATCATGCTGCATCACAATGCACGTTTCCATACTGTAGCTTATACTTGAGAAATGCTTTAATATTTCAACTGGAATTTGTTTGACAATTTGCCATACAATCCCAATCTTGTCCAAGAGACTATTACTTTTTACAACATGAATAAAATTAGTTGAGTTTACAGCACTTCAACAAAAATGAGTTGAAAAAGGAGTAGAGTTGTGACTGAACTCCAGGTGGCAAATTTCTTTAATGAGAGAATTAAAAAAAAAGCATTCCTTTATATGATTTTTACTAATATTTAATTATTGAAACTGTTTAAAAATACCTGTACAATATATTTTGTTTTTTCTAGAAAAAAATAGGAAGAAGGCTATTATGTTTACCTCAAAATATGAATGAAAACAATTTAGTTAAATAATTATTAACAATTTAATGAAAATACAATTAGAGCACTAAAAGCAGTAAAAAATTAGTGAACCCAAGTATAGTTCACTATACAGTATAACTTTATTGAAAAATGTTTTTGATTTTGTGTTACAATCCTCTTTCCATGATCAACATATAATCAAAAACATTTTTCAATAAAATACTAGTGAACTTTAATTGTGTACAATAACTTTTTATTGTCTTAGTACTCTGATTATATTTTCATATAGCATATGATATAGAAACCGAGTCAATTTTAGATTTTATTGGTTTATTAACAATCTTACTGAACCAGGTATTCTGTCAGGATAATGTTCAACAACTTCATTAAGTGTAACTATCACTTCAGTTCTGTCTTCATTTAAGCTACATTTTATTTCATTTGGAGTACAAGAAACTCTTCCAGGATTCTTAATAGTTATTTTACCAATTTCTTCCCCTGCAAAACAAATATATATTGTCAATCAAATTTAAGAAATAAAATTTGCCATAAAAATTAATTAATATTGTATGTGAATACATATAAGATTAAATTTATTAATTCAAATGAAATGAAAAAGTATTACTACAAAATAGCATATCTGTTTTAAATGCAGAATTTTTTTTGTATCTGTTTATAAGAACTTTTCGATTATTCTGATACAAGAAATTCATGGTTTGATTTTGGGTCAACCATTATGGGACATTTTATATAATTAGTTTCAATGACTATATTATTATATAATAAATTAATTTTAATAGGTTAATTTAATAGGTTATATAATAATTCAAATGAATTTATAATATAATGAAATAACATCTTTTTCCATAAAATCATATTATGTTTAATATGATTTTATAAAAATATCTTAATATTTTAAAAGATTTTATTTAGTATAGTGATTGAAATTATTCTACTTTTCATCATTATACAAATTAATGAAGCACCCTACAATATGAAAAACCAAAAAATTTATTTGAATGTTTTCAATATACATTGCAGTCTTAAAATTAATAGAATATAAATTTTAGCAAAAGTTCAAATGTTCAACTTTTAAAAAAAGAAAAGTTTCTAAATCTCTAAGCTCATTTCCTGCTTCACTGTTAAAAACTAATGGATGTTACTTTCTGAATCACTTTTAAAGTTTCTATATAAGAATATAGCATTTTTAAATTCAAAGATTTTTTTATTAGATACAAATAACAAAACTTAATAGAAATATTTCTAAATATACTAAAATTAAAAAAAATAAAAATAGATATATACAAGAATTTTATATATATAATATAGTATATATAATAAATTATACTATATATTACATTACAAGTATTCCTCAACTTATTGAGGTTATGTTTTTATAACTCCCATCATGTCAAAAATGATCATAGTAGATAATGGAATATTGACTCTTTTAAGATGGTATAATTCATCTGGATTTGATCCTGGTTCTCAAAATTATAAAATAATCCAGAATTGAATGAGTTCAAAAATGTAAAATCTTTCAGAATTGAACTTGAATCCCCAAAGTGGTAAGTGAATGCTTTTCTACATTTTTAATAAAACAAAAAAGTATTTCTAGCCAATATACTATGAAAATAGTCAAGTTCAGAAAATCATAAAGGCCATTATAAGATCGGAATATCATAAGTTGAATGATCATAAATCAAGGACTATCTTTATATATAACGTAAGAATAATGGATATAATACTATAGTGCATAATGGAATGATTGAGCAATATCAAAAACTACAGTATAGAAATAATATTATAATAAATATCAAATATAAAATTTCATTTGTAAGAATATGCAAATTAAATAAATTAAACATGTTTAAAATATAATAATATAGTCATTGAAACTAATTATATAGGATTCCCATAATAGTTGACCCAAAATCAAACCATGAATTTCGTGTATCAAAATAATGAAAAAAGTGCTTAAAAACAGATACATGAAAATTCTGCATTTAAAACAAATATGCTATTTTGTAGTAATACTTTTTCAAAGCTTGTAAAGGAAACGTTTAATTAATGAAATAAAAAAAAAATTGACATCATAGTCCAGGATGTATAAACATATAAAAATGTTAAACTGCATTATAAATTTTGTTTTTTTTAAATTTATTTCATTAATTAAACATATGTTTTCTATGATCTTTGAAAAAAACTACAATAAAATATGCATATTTTTCTTAAATGCAGTGTTTTTGGGCCTATGTTTATTAAGAACATGTTTTATTATTTTGATGAAAGAAATTTATGATTTGATTTTGTCCCAATCACTACAGGATATAGGAATCCCTTGATTAATGTGGTTAATAAATCCTCACAATACACCACATATATCAGAACCATACTAATCAAACTAAAAAACCGATGGGAATAATTTATATTTTCAATATAGTAGAAGAGTGTTATATTTTAAAACTGCAGTGTGTGCTAAGTAGTTATTTGGTAATTTTGAAACTTATGCAGTGAAATAGTATACAGAGAAAGGTTATTTTGCCAGATTGATGTCCAAATAAGTTTAATCACATTGTTAAGATGTTATTTATCACAGTTAATCTTTTTATTATATAAAAATATTATTTTATTTTTCATTGACAATGTTTTATTGTGAACCAAAGACTAGACATTAAAATATGCACGAAGCATTTATATTTCGTGCTGTTAATATTTTAAATGAACTTTGTCCTATAATTCTACTTTTACAATATTTTTATTCTAGATTTATAATAAAAATGGAATAATTTTCCTTGTCCATAATTCCTTCAATGAAAAATGAGAAAAAGAAGAAAAATACATATCTCAATTGGTAAATAGATGGCATGTTAGAATCTAATAAATACAGTACACACTAGTTTTGCTAACCTAAAACTATATGTTGTGAACTAAGTGGGACATATTAAATGCATATTTGTAACAAAAATAATTCCTTTACTTGACTGAATGACTAACAAGTATAGGACAGATATAAGAAATGACAGAATTACTAATACAGATTATATTAAAGAAAATAAAGTTTTATAAAATTAAAGCAAATGATATTGAATTTTATGTAGGTATAAGAAAAATATAAAGACTTAGCTTAGATAAATATAAAGACACAGCTATAATTAATAATGAAAACTTGTTAATCACAGAAACAGCAGCCTCTAGATATATAGTTAGAGGACTATGATTGTAGACATTCTGCTATTTATAAAAGAAATAAAAGAAGCAATACAGCACTAGGCAGAAAAGAATCTTTTATTTCACAAAAGAAAACATTTTCGACCATTGTCAACTGATCTACATCAAATGAACCCAATTATCTTGCCAAATTCTCTCTTGAAAATCTTAACAGAAATTTTAATGATTTGAAATAATTTAAAAATTTTAACACCATCTCATAATCAGAATATTTATTAATTATTAAATCAATGAGTGGCGCCATCTATTAATTAATAATTAAACTAGAATTTTAACTAATTATATCTGAAGAAAAAATCCGATGTAAGTAATCAAAAAATCATTCTAAATTAATATCATCTATTAATTAATAATTAAACTAGAATTTTAACTAATTAATCTGAAAAGAAAATCTGCCTCGGCCCGGGATCGAACCGGGGACCTTTGGGCTAACTAGTTAAAAATTCGCTGCTCTCTGTTCATATTAGAAAATTTTTTTCTCTTGATTAGTGCTGTTGTTTATATTTTCTCTACAAAGAAAGATGGAGGAAAGCCCAGATAACTGAACTGATGTAAACCAGTTGGCAATGATCAAAAATGTTTCTTTTGTGAAATAAAAGATTCTTTTCTGCATAATGCTGTATTGCTTCCTTTATTTTTAGAGGAATTTAAAAAATGAAGAAACAATGTTTTTTTAATTTTTCAAGAAGAATATATATTATTTTGTTTATTTTTTATTGAATCTGTAATTTATTTATATTATGTTTTATTGTTGCATGCATATACAATATATTCTCAGTTTAATGAACATCTTCTTTACCAGATTTTGGATTTAATGGACAAGATATATGGATTAAATTTTTATTTAGTTTTCAAGAAAAATTTGAAATTCCTATCAAAAACAATGGATGATAGTAGTGTTATAGACAATGTTTTGTTAACTCATATAAAAGAAATATCAATGTTATTCTATGGAATTTAAGCCTAATGCAAGCAGATTCTTTATTTCCATGGTATTTATGGTACTTTCAATACTCTTGTATCATATCATCATAGTCGAGTTTTATGTTCTTAAATCGCATCTTTTGCTAATTTAACAATTATACATATATTATCTAAAGATACAATTTACTCTATTGTATTTTTAAAACACTTTCACTTTAATGGACTTCCTCTAGGCATTAAACTGAGGTTCTACTGTATTTGAATTTTAAGTTAATTTTCCAAATTCTGTTTTTGCCACTGATAATGAATTCTGATACTTTTTTGTTTCATTTTATAAATTTGGTTCCATTTAAATTAATGTTTGTTTAAGTATTAAAAAAAGGAATCTGGATTTGGTTTGTTTTTGGTTCTTATATAAAATAAGAGAAACATTTAGAATTATTATTGAAAATATTAATAATAATAAATCCAGATTCATATTCTTTTTTAATTTTCAAATTAACTAAATATCAGATTAATAAGAACCAAATATATAGCAAAACTTTGGTTTAACAGATCCCATTTTAATTGATATTAGATTTAATTTACAAAATATATGAATTAAATTTTTATTTTTCTTCAACAAACATTTGAAAATCCCACAAGAACAGTGGATGATAATACTGTTATATACATATTTTGTTATATAGAAAAAATGTCAATGTTATCCTATGGAGTTTAGCCCTAACACATGCAGCATTTTATTATACAAGAGAATATAATTTTATCCTATGGAGATTAGGCTCAATAGCTTGGAGTAAGCTAGTGATTCAAATGTTTGATTTAGATAATTACATTTTATGAGTAGGAAAATGTGATTTTGATATTCATATTTTTTTAAAGAGAAGTGTAGCATGTTCCTCTGCTGTAGATTTTCAAATTATTAATATCAATGCAGCCTTCAAGCAGGAAAAAATTTGATTATTTTTGATTACAGTGGTGCCTTGGTTAATGACAGTAATCCGTTCTAGGATTACCATCATTAACCAAAACCGTCGTTATCCAAAGCGTGATTTTCCATAAAATTTAACTGAAAATTGATTAATTCATTCCAGCTTCTCTCCACAACCATAGTAAATATTAAAAATGCTGATAAAAGTCATTTAAAATATCCTAAAAATATGGAAAATATCATTTATTTATTATATTTGCTATAAAAAAATTAACATTAATAAAAGGAATTGTTTGTGAAAACAGTTTTTAATTATCAATCTTCACCAAAAGGACAATTGGGCTCACTTCAGAGTTTTTGACAAACGAACCCATAAATACTGATTAGCAGCTTATAGATTCAAAGTATTGTACAGATAAGATTTGATTTTGCCTTTTGATGGCGAACAAATAGTGACATGTATTTGCTTATTTATTATCTCTGTGAACTGTAGGATCTTGGACAGACGTTTTTTTCTTCTAATGGAATCCGAAACTGCGACATCACATGACTTTCAGATGTCAAGTAATATATAACACAAACAAACAATAGAATCAGACTTTATTTGCAGAGTTTAAAATATTAATCATCTAGAAATCATCTTTAAGAAATTAAAAACTAGTGAACTGTTGCATGTCTATTTTAATACTCAATTTTCTTTTTTACCAAGAATGGCTTCCACTGTTTGTTTATGCTTTTACAATATTGGTAAATTGTTCTTTTATGTTGCTTGTAAATTATCAATGTTTTGTTTTCAGCTAGCCTGGAAAGTTTTTTGTTTTTACATTCACTTAGTAGTTTCCAGTTGAGTTGTTTATTGATGAGTTTCTTATAGATTGTAGTAGCCTTTAGTGATAATTTACAGCTGGCACTAAGTATTCTATGATCTGAACTGAGTTCTATGGTATTGTAAACCCTGCAGTTTTTTAACAGATGTGATCTGTTTGCATGTTCCAATCCAAAATTAACTTTTTGGATGGAGAAATCTGAATTGAGCATTTATAAGGTTGTAGTATGCAAAAATTGGCCAGATATCCATTATTGTTGGTATTTCTATGAAAGTAGTATTCTTGAAGAAGCAGGAAATATGGAAATATATTTTTGCCAATTTGAATAGTGAAGTCTCCTCCTATGAAAACAAAATGATAAACTGGAATCATTGTAATTATATTTGAGAGATCTCTATAGAAGCATTCTTAATCATTCTGAATTTCTGATCAGAAACTTCAACAGAGTCTAAGTAGCTATTATTGTTAAATGTGGATTTGTATTTATGGTCAAGAGAAGGATTCACTCAGACTTTTTTCTATTGAAATTATATTCAATGTAAACTCTTTTCTTAGTAGTATTCCAATCAATCACAAGTTCCATCCTCTTTGGCTGAGCTAAAAACAAATTTCTATTTGCAATCTTAATAGTTCTTATTGATTTCATGATCATTGTTTCTCCATAAGTATTCTTGAATACAGAAAATATCGATTGTCTGTTTGTCCTGCTCCTTTACGAAATTGATAGAATTATCTGTTTTTGAAGAGTTCTAACATTATATGTTGAAACAGTTAAGTTAGATTTCTGCATTTTTCATTTATTGTCTTTTCTTCCTCTTTAATCTGACAAGACTTTTACTAGGGTTTTGATCCTTTGTCTTCATACTAATTAAAGGAGCAGCTAAAGAAGTCAACATAAATTAGGGAAATTTATTCTCTATTCCTTTTGTAATCAGGCTTTATATTTGGGTGATTGGCATTAATATGTTTCACCAATCACATTGGCCTACTAGGAACTTGCCCAGCATTCCTTGAATAATTCAGTTTAAATTGGTTGATTAAGAAGAACTGTACTAGCAAGTAAGTTTGATAATATTTTTATCTAAAAAATAAATATCTAATCAAATATCCTAATCTAATAATTAATTAACAAATTATAATGTGCTACATATTAGAAAGTTTTTAAGTAAATAATTTATATATATTATTTACAAATAATTATGTCTGTCAATAGACAAAATATCTAATACCTACTAAAATCCATTATAATTCGAGTTTTCATTAATCTAATTAATGTATTCCTTTTTATTGCTTGTTGTTTATCCTTTTCCTATAAATTTAGTTTTAGTTTATGTTTCTTTCTTCTGCTAATTAATTATGATAATCATAATGAATAAGCAGTTGATAACACTCATCAAACATGAAATTTTTAAATAAATTACATAAAAATGTAAAACTTTTTTAAAAGTAAAAATTCAATATATAACTAATATGAATATTCTCTATAGATTTAGAGCCTAATTTGATACTCTTAAAATAAAGGAGAGATGATTGCCTTATTATCTCATCTAAAAAGACAGCACTGTACAAAAGAGCAATCAGTTGGAATTAGCTATGTAATATAGTAAGGCCCCAACTTACATTAATTCATTTTAAAAATTTCCATCTAAGTCCAACAGTGCTTTAAATTCAACATATACAAATGCTCACATTGATAAACAGAATGGCTAAATAAAATTTATGAATATATTTTAAGTATATAATAATTCATCCTACTATTACTATTCTTGAAATTAATTGAAGCACAAATGTAGGAGATTAAGAACAATTTATTTGGAAAACGTTTTTGGCTATTCGATAGCCATCATCAGTCGAACATATATAATTCTATTAAAGATAACAGAATTATATATGTTCAACTGATGATGGCTATCAAATAGCCGAAAAAGTTTTCCAAATAAATTGTTCTTAATCTCCTACGTTTGTGCTTCAATTGATTTCAAGCATATTTTAAGTATAGATAAAAAAATTTAATGCCTTAATTCTGTGATATTAAAAAAAAAAAAGTATTTAATGAATTTTTTTATTCTCATGCTATAAAAATTCAACATAAATAAAATAAAATTCAATTTAGAAAAAAATTTTTTCTAAATTTAAACTTTCAAAAATACTATAGATTACTTGCTTAATACGATACTAGATTAAATACAGCTATTTATTTGCCTATCCAAAAAAACACAGGTTCTCACTTGTGGGTTTTTGTTTTTTGGAAAGAAATTTCGCACAAACCCATGTTTTCTTGCAGGAAAGCACTTAGTTTGTGTCTACGATCTGAAAAATCACTATCATCTTATGTAAATGTCGATAAGGCCAATCGAAAAATCTCGTGCAATTACATTTCATTAAAATCCAAACTAGTGTATAATAGTTTATGACATAGCTATGAAGCGAGAGTTACTTCCTATTATCTCATAAAATATTGTTCTCATTTTCATTTTTTGAGAGCATTTGGGCCACAAAAATCACATCGAGGGCCGCCAGTTTGACAGCCCTGCTGTAATGTATAATTTTTTGGAGTTAATCTTTAACATAACGGAATTGTCGATTCGTATTTTATACATTAGTCGGTGGGTGGCGAATCTTCAATTCTCTAATGTATAGCTTATTTGGAATGAATGTTTAACACAACAGAATTTCGCCGCCCACCGACTAATGTATAAAATTCTCTAATGTATAGCTTATTTGGAATGAATGTTTAACACAACAGAATTTCGCCGCCCACCAACTAATGTATAAAATATGAATCGACAATTCCGTTATGTTAAAGATTCACTCCAAAAAAACTATGCATTAGAGCAGTGTTTCTCAAACTATGGGTCGCGAAGCAAAATGCTGGGGTTGCAAAAATTAAATTCAAATACTTGAATTTCAGTTTATATGTAATTTCACAAACATCCACTATTTAACGTATGACAACATATGTATTTTCAATGTAGTTGGTTGATTGTGTTTATCTTAATAAGTGTATAAATGATTAATGTATTTGTATGTTTTATTTCATATTTAATACCTGGGGTCGCGAAAAATCTCGTAATGAAAAATGGGGTCGTGAATGAAAAAGTTTGAGAAATGCTGCATTAGAGAATTGAAGATTCGCCGCCCACCGACTAATGTATAAAATTCGAATCGACAATTCCGTTGTTAAAGAACCATGTGATCTAAAACTATCTGGCATGACGCGATCAGTCGTCTTGTGGGGGACCCTATAAAAGACAAGTACCAAAAATTCAATTATTGTATTAAATTTAGAATACTAGATTAAATACAGCTCATTAGCAAGTATGGATTTTTTATTTAGCATAACGTTTTCAGACTGTACTAGTCCCTCCTCAGTGCTGCTAAACTTTACAAAAGAACATCAATACCAATAGAACAACATCGTTATAAATAGAACATAACAATATTCAAAGATAGAACATGTTTACAAAATTCAAAGATTACTAAATTTACAAAATTTTTACTGATAAAATTAAAGGTTAAATAATTTTATATATTTTGGTTACATATGAATAAGATATAAACAATTTAAATTAATAATCACTCCTAAATATTCGAATCTCTTAGAAGAACATTGGAAGTTTTTAACTCTTTATGTCTTTATAAAAGAAACAGTAATTTCTTCTAATTAGAAACCATCTAAACAGTTTGCAGTTTCATTTAAAAACTCTTTCATAATATAAGATAGTTCAAAAAGTTTTGTAATTTATTTTTAGAAATTTCGAGAAAACTAATTTAAGAGAAGAAAGATTAACCACGGAATTGCTTTTGTCAATCTGTGAAGTTTCACAGAGAAGTTTTTTGAAAAGAGGGACAATAAAATGACAAATTGCCAAATAGTGTTTGGCTTTCCCTCGATTGATTCCATTTTTAAGTTTCTTTCAAATTCTTGTAAGAAATTTCTATAAAAACTGTCGAGAAAGAAAATATTTGTCAATAATACGCTTACCATTAGAGTTCTGTTTCCAGACTGAAACTGGGTGAAAAATAGAAATGAAATATATTAGGATTGATTTCGACATTAGGAGTTTAAATTTCTCTAAAGGAAACTGGATGAAGTACTAGGCATTATGTAATTCTTCATTGTTTTTTTGTAAAAATATTTGGGATTTGACTTTTTGTTCTATAAAATTTTAAAAAAATATTTTTGTTTAAAATACTTACGCTATATTATCTTATCAACGAGAATACGCAGCATCAATTAGATAATTCATTATTCCAGTTAAGAAAAACTATAACCAGGAAACAAAAAAATAACATTGTTCTAATAATAAAATTACATTTTAAAATATAAAATTCATTTTAAATATTGACTCTAAATACATTTTTACGATACATAAAAATTGGAATATATATTTAATAAATGAAATAAATATTATAAGATATAACAATAGAATTATTTAACTTGTAATAAGTCGAAAAATAATATATTGAAAACATTTCTTTCTAAATAAAAATAATTCTGAACAGTAGTCAGCAGTCTGTTTCAGTTTTAATACTAAACATACAGCGTTATCCACAAATTTAAAATATTTTTCATTATTAATATTATATAAATATTAATAAAA
>AYEL01073587.1:0-51698 GCA_000484575.1 Olivierus martensii
ATATATAATAGATAGAAATAATTTTAACAAAAATGAAAAAGCTTATGGACAGAATAAATATCACATTTTAAATTTAATTAATAATAAAGACAATTAATTAAAGTTAAAATAAAGTTAATTTTTTTAGAACTATCTGAGATATAGTAGAAATATATCTTCTAATCTAATTTATAAAATTTTATTGCATATAAATGCAGCTTAATTAAGGAATGAAAATAAAATTCATATTTAATTAATAATTTTTATATTTTGTACAATCCGGTTAAAGGAAATTCAGAGTTAAAAATGAATGTTATAGATTTCAATGATTATTTTATAATGCTTATCTTTATAATCGCAAATATTTTTTATGTAAAACTGCATCAAAACAACAAAATATTTTCTGCAGCTCGATAAATTCTTTATCTGTGGATCTGATATTGATTAGAAAATCAAATAATTCTTTCTACAAATATTATAGAAATTTTTCGTCAACCAGTGAAATTTCTGATAAGAGTCCTAAATTTAGTTTTAATTTAATTGCATTATCATTATATTTTAGATGATTCTGATTGTAATACAGGAAAACCTGTGCTGGTGGCCACCTGAGCTAGGTGGCCAACCTGCAATCCGTGACCATCTTAATATCCGCCCAAGCATATTGCAGGATTTTTAAACTGTGTAAAATGGCCATCTGTGTTCCGTGGCCATGGCCAGTGATATTTAATTTCGGCACCTTGTGTGCAACATCTACTAGGTGGCCAGCAAATCGTGTTTTGATCAGAAATGCCAGATGGGCTCTAGATCTTCTATCAGCCGAGCATTCTAAAGTGAAAAAATCCCGAAAACAGATATTAATTAGTGATTTTTTTCCTTAGATTTAATTAGCAATGTGAAACTGTATCATAAACTTTGTATTTTAAAGTTTGATGTTTAATAAGGAAAT
Organism: Olivierus martensii; assembly: GCA_000484575.1. Taxonomy (NCBI): domain Eukaryota; kingdom Metazoa; phylum Arthropoda; class Arachnida; order Scorpiones; family Buthidae; genus Olivierus; species Olivierus martensii. Next base: position 926 of record AYEL01073587.1, read on the forward strand.
TTGTAACTAACTTTGTCTTGTGGCCAACCTGTGCTTGGTGGCCACAATCTCAGTTGCCGAAAGCTGGCTACCTAGCACAGGTTTTCCTGTATATATATATATATATATATTATTCATTATTCACTTCATTAAATTATTTTACAATCTCTTTTTCAATCTTCAGCAATTGTCAATATTCTTATTAGATCTTTGAATACCTACTTCTCCTTTAAGTATAATTTTTTTTATTACCACATAATAACCATCGTTTCAAGCTATTTACTTTGAAAATTAAAGAGAGGAATTAAAATATTAAAGAAAAAATTCCAGAAGAATTCTAACAGTTATTAAAAATATAGTATATAAATTTATGATTAAATAATTAATAATAAATATGAATAAACAAAAAGCAACGAAAGCAAAGATCGTTATACATTTATTTTTTATTTATTTTTTGCAAGTTTAATGATCTTTTTGAACATTGAAACATGAAACTAAACATTTTTCTATGCATTTTGATTGATTTTGTATTATATATTTCAAGAAATAAACTGAACTTCATATCTGTTTACACATCAAAGCCAGTCTAAATGAGTAAAAACTGTTTAACTTTTATATTCCAACTCTAAAAAGGACCATTATACAAGTGGTCATTCATAGCCAAATGTTTCTGGCTATGAAGGTCCTCTTCAGGATTGATGGTTCCTTTTCAGGGTCTTTCTTAATGAATATATAACTATCATTGCTTTTAGTATTGTTTATTTTTTCCTTTATTATAATATTTAAAAAAAGAAGACTCTAATCTATTTATATTCGCTGGAAAAAAACTAGAGCATAATTAGTTTTTAACAGAATAAAATTTTTATATATTAAGCAAAATAAAAGTGATTATTGATATTAATCCCTAAGTTCTCTTAAGATATAAGTAAAAATTTCTTAATCTTTTAATTCCAATTATCTAGGAATCAATGTTGATCTGGTCAGATAGAAAAGAAAGATAAAAATTGTTCTAAAATCTCATAAATGAAATAAAATTAGCTACGGTTGAACAATTTTCACTTATTTCACATTAAATAAATTAATTTAAGCAAAGTAAATTAATTTCACATTATTCAACTTCGAATTTAAAATATTAAAGCTGAAAGATAAACTGAAAATAATTGAATCAAGTCTAAAAACAATGGCCCATTATCAATTGAAACGTCTGTATGTAATAACAAATTCATTCTGTGATTAATTCTTAAACAAATAACAACTTAATGTATTTGAAAACTATTTATTTAATATAAGTAATCACGTTAAATTAATTAATCGAGTAATTGAAGTTATTGATTCCATCATTCCTGGTCAAGCAATTTTAACTTTATTCATCACATGAAACAATATGTTCATTGGATAATTATGCAAAATCTCCATTGACATTAATATTCAATAATATTCAAAATACAGTGGAAATAATGTATTATAGTCTCATTTATGGATCTAAAATAATTGTAACTACAGGTATCCTTCCTATTACACGGTTTCGCTCTAATACGATTTGAAAATTGTGGAAACCCTCATATAACACGGTACTTTTACAACACGGTTTTTACTTAACACATTTAGAAAATTAAAAACAACATAAAACATTTTCATTAATTTTTGTAGATCCATACTAAGAATATACAATACACATAAAATGCAATCATTGGGAAAATTAGTTTTAAATGCAATTTTGCTAGTTTGCCATGAAGAGGGACGATATGCAGTATATTTTTGATTTCGATTTGAAATTGAATTAATTAGCGACAATTGAATATTTTGTGTTCCAAACTTTCAGTTCTTGGATAAAAACTAAGTTTTTATTCTTGAATAAAAGAATGGAAAAGAGAAAAAAACTTTTTTTATTCATAAATTGTTTTGAGTATATTTAAGGAACGATTGTTTTCTAGCGGTTGTAGCTGGCTAGATTACAGATTTTGTAAAGAGAGAAGAAAATACACAAACATTAAATGTTTAAAAAAGTTCAGAAAGTGATTTCATATTGTTAAAGAAAAAACCTTCTCGGTTTAACGAAATAGTGGTAAGATATAATTGTTAAATGAATGTTATATAGGCTGTATACTTTTTCTTTCCTTTTGTTTTACGTGTATTTTTTTAAGGACTTGTGTATATAGTTTTTCTTTCATTATGTTTCGTGTTATTAATATTCTTAATAAAAATTAAGTTTCTTGTGTCTAATTAACGAAAGTTATTTGTTTTTAATTGATTTTGGAACGTAACTCCCCTTTTTTGTATTGGCTCTAAATCTCATATAACACGGTTTCACACAAAACGATGTTTTTAGGAACCTATCTACCGTGTTATAAGAGGGATGCCTGAATCAATGATCATGATGCCATATTAAACATGAATAATTTATTTCAATCATGTTCGAAAAAAGAGACGATGGAAAAAATAAGAAACTTTGTGAAGATATAATGATAGATTTTTCCAATAGTATTTTTGTTGTTACAATAATATAATCTTAAGTTTCGTTTAATTGAGGTTTCTTTAATGAACAAAAGCAAAAACTTTTAATCTTAGATGTTGAAACACCATTTTTTTCTTACAGAAATATTTATATCTTTTATAAATTTACAACTTGAAGCATGCAGAGATTCAACTAAAAAGATAAATTTTTACAAATTTCCATTATATTAGAAAACAGTGCATTATCGAAATAAAAATTTTGAATCTTTCTTTCTATACACATATTATTGACAAGCATAGATGCTTTCTTAAGATCTGTCAAGCAAACTTTTATCATAAATAGCATAAATGCAACTGTTTACATTTATATTTTTGTCTAATCACGAAAAATTTATAAATGATAATTAAATATTTCAATTGTAATTAACTTCTCCAAAATTATAAAATAATAACTAACTTTTAGCTACTTCGCTGGCATTGAGAATGCTTTCAATAATATTATGCACAAAATGAAAAAATAATTAAATGCAACCATTTATTTCAATTTTTTAAATGTACAGTGGATGATCAGTTAACGAACAGTTCGGATAACAAACACTTCACAGAACAAACTGTGGGACCTGCGGACTCGAAATGATAGATCAGCCCGATGGCTGCGTGGTAAAGCTGTGGCTTAACATTCTGGAGGAATGACAGTCGGCCTGATGGCCGAGTGATAAAGCTGTGGTTTACTATCCTGGAGGATCCTCCAATTTTTCAGGAGGGGACCGGACTCGGCTCGTTTAACCCCATCCTTCAAAAATCCGGTTGACCCCATCATGGATATTGGCCAGTCTGTGATGAGCTCTATAAGTGGTCGCCGCCAGATAAAAATATCTCACGAGAATATGGCGGCTTAACTAACCTAACGGAATGACAGGCTTAGACCTTGCGCGTTCGTGGATTTATGGACTACAATGGGAGAACAGTAGTTTTTTCCGATTAAAATGAACTCAGAGACAACTGAGTTCATTTTCAACAAAGAAAGTAAGAAAGAGATTTTTTTCAATATTTTGGTGCTATAATGGCACCCATATGAGGTGAAGGTCAAATAGGCTTGGGGATCTGTACAAAGACAATGCTATTAATCACTTCCGGAAAATCCTGAAGAAGAGAGAAAAGCAATTGACATTGGACAGATTCTTTAACGAAAAATAAACATAATAGATGAAAATGCAAGACTATGTATGTATATATAGAAAATAAACATATAGATGAAAATGCAAGACTATGTATGTATATATTAGCATATAAATAAACCTAGTAAGAAATTATTATAATTTTTATTTATTTTTGTGATCTCCAGAACGAATTAATCAAATTTCCATAAAAACCTATGGTAAATCGATGATCGGTTAAATGATGTTAAGATACATTCAACCGATTTAGAACCAAGACTCAATAGTATTATTAAAAAGAGCAACAAGTGCACAAGTTACACACTTCAGATTGATGAATTTATTATTATTATTTTTTTTAAATTATTTGTATTATTTTAAAAAGATAGAATATTCAACTCCAGTAAGAAATTGCAATAGATGTATTGAGAAACTTACTAATAAGAAGCTAGTTTTCAAAAGGAAAAATGTAGTTTTTAACTTGTTGCGTAATGACAAACCAATGATTGATATGGGGAGTAGATCGGGGATTTATAAAATACCTTTGAAAAATAAGAACTCGTTAAGAAATGAAATATATATTGGATCAACTGTTACGTCCTTAAGAACACGTATCAAAATACACAAAAATGATATAAAAAAAGGCTTGTTAAACACCGCTCTGGAGACTAGAGCATACGAACATGATGTAGATATAGAGTGGAACAATGCCAAGATTATTATGAGTATTAGAAAACTCAGAAATATAAAATAAAATGACCACTAGATGGCTCAACTAAATTATTTAGAAATAATCATGAACGAAACATGCTATTTGATATGCTAGATAATATTTTTTAGATAAGAATACAGGGAGATAACATACTGAATAAAGTAACGATTATAATATACTGAAATATTTTTATAAAAACAGTTAACAAATTTATGAAATTTTTATAAAAATTTAATCAATATACTTTAACTCTTTTTATTTATAAAATTTATTTACCTAAAATAAAATAACAAACCTTGCATCAATCCAGTAGATTCTTAACAATATGTAATCTAATGTTAGACCATTTGGCCAAGCACCTTCACTTATGTAATCAACACGAAATATCACTTTTCTCTCTTCCCCACTCATTGATGCTTGTTCAATTCTGGGAGCTTCTCTTTCCCAATCAGTCCAAAATAATATTCTGCAAAATATATATAAATTTATGTTTATTTAAAAATTAGAAAGGTCATATCTTAAAATGTAAATATATTATGAATTTATAATTCAAAAATATTTTGTAATCTTGCAAAGTCGCTAATTTTAACGAATGCCAATTAATGCTAATTACAACTAAATCTAACAGTTAACGACTCTGCAAATTCCAAAGTTCAGCCTGAGCTCAGGTCTTTAACTAAACTCTAATTTAAAAATAATTGACTACAAAACAAACAAACAATCTAACAACTATCGTTAACCGGCAAAAACAAAACCGGAACTTACAACTAGAAGTAACGAATAAGTGTTATATTGAAAATGACAAACGATGTTAGAACTTACACTAATAAATTGAAGAAATTCTCATACAAGTTGAATGATAAAAAAAATATAAATTTATCAGATTCAGAAACACTTACAAAAGTGTTAATAATTGCTTTATTGGAACTATAATACAGCACAATGAAATAAACAACAAAACTTATTTAATCCAATTCAAATATCCAAAAATCAAGTTATTCACAAGAAACAAACCTTAAATACTAAATTCTACTACCTCCATCACCGATACAAACTTCAAACAATTGTTGATCTTTACAAGAAACTCAAATGTCACTTCGCCAACTTACGTTGATACAGCACCTCTCGTTATCAAACAACACCTCAATTGGCTTGTCGGATGCATCAACTTTTATACCAAGTGACTTACAATCCCGCACTTCGCTCATTTGCATACTTATACGTAGGGTTCAAAGTTATTAGTTTACAGATTAATTCATTCATGTCATTATCTTTACAATTAATTTATATTTAAAGTTATTAATTTACAGAGCGATTCATACATGTCATCTTCTTTACAATTAATTTATATTCCAAACAAAACATCAATAGATCATTCTTATATTCACATATTGGATCAAGATCGGAAGAGCGTCGTGTAGGGAAAGATCATTCTTACATTCTCATATCAGACAAGTGGTAAAATAAGTTAAATTAAATGACGACATCATTATCTGGGCCAGCTCTTCCGGAGGACAGTTCCCGATTCCGTATCACGTGATTGCTAGCGACAACAGAGAAGGTGGAAGTAAGTTAACTCGTAAACTAAAGTATAATACATTAGATAATAAGAAATTAACAATACATAATAAAGTACATAATAAAATAAAATAAGATAGGTCGGAGTAAACTTCCTCACAATCTAAATGAACCTAATCTTGTTAAATTAAAATATCCTAATTTAATGGAAATTTTAATAATTAAAAAATAAAATAATGTTTGAAGATATAACTACTGCTAGATTGTCTCAATAATCTAATAATTTGGCATCAAACCATTATTCTCAAGAATAGAGTTCAATCCTAAACTAATTTTTTTTTTTAATTAGTTATTTCAAAAGAAAATTTAGTTTTATTAGCAACTAAATATGCAGTACTAAACACATCATATTTATTTTTCTTTATTTATTCAAACTTTTTAATAAAAATGTAATAATCAAGATGCTTACAAAATAATCAAAATTTTCAATAGATTATCCATTAAGATGGACCTGCTTTTAACTTCTTATATTATTTTTTTAAAAATTTTGCTATATTTGGTAAAAATTATTTCTAATCATTAAAATATTCATTTAACAAAAAGTTTAATTTAGCAAGATTAGAATAATTTTAATCATAATTATTATTAATAAGGGATTTTTCATATAATTAATTTCATAAAATGTCCAATCAGAGCAAAAAATAATAAGTATCATAAATTTTTTTATATTTCCATATCTAAATATTCTTCATCTTTTTATTATATATATATTATTTTTACAGCAAGTCTTTCTTCCTTTAGACCATTTATCATTCTTAATAATTCTGCATCTTCCCATTTTACATCTATGTAGTGAATATAAGCTCTCTGGGGAAGTAATAAAAGAATTATATTGGATGACCATTAAATGAATTAAAGAACAAGAGGTTTTTTCCCTATATACCTTTCTTCTCTATTAAGATCTTTATTCACAGTCAATACACCATATATTCCTGGTTTTTTTTAAATTCAAAATCTGATCTTTATCATTCCTGATCACATTGAAAAGTGTAATCTTTCTACTAAGCAAGCTATGATCATTTTAATTTTTTGCATAATAATTAGGATTAATTTTAATTAATGAAAAGTATGCTATTACAACAGGAAATTGAAATTGTCAGCTGTGAAAGGGCTACAGTTTATATACATATCACAATTCTGAATTATAAAACTATATAAAATCAAGCCTATTTGTCAAAAATAATTCTATTATTATTAAAAAACATTTTTCACCTTATTTATAGGTCAGCATTAGTTTCAGAATAGAATATTATGCATATATTCTAAAAAAACATATATTGTAGTAGTACATCACCAGTTTAAATTTGTGATGTTAGGCTTATATTTAAATTATTATTTAGATTAATAATAATTGCCAAAAATTATTTTGCATATTATAGTACACTTAATTTATATAAAATATTTTTATGTAATTAAATAAATGGTATTCTAAAAAATTAAATTTATGATACATCATAATGCAATATAATTTGTATTACACAATGGGCCCATCACACTAGTCACACCACTATTTATGTCAAAGTCAAATGTGCATGGCTCATTTCCATATTCATGATAATTGGAATGACTGAACTGAAGTAATAAGTACATGAATCTAAATTATTTTCAATTGCCCTTATTGCAAGTGCTGTATTCGTATTTCCATATTTTACATCTTTTTTATGTTTTGCCAACCATATATTTAAACATGAGTATTATTTATTCAATTTATTCTAGAAAAATTCAAGCCTAAAATTGTTATTCTAGACAGGAAATGTTGAAAGCATTACATAACGTAAAAAGAAATTTTTGTGAACTAAGAAATCATAGTAATGATGGCACACATTATGACAGTTTCAATAACATAACCTAGTGTACACCTATTTACTAACATAGGAAAAAAGTAGAGGAAATATCAAATAAGAAGATTGTATTTAAGAGGAATAATTCCATATTCCAACTGCCCAGGAATGATCATCCTCCATATATCACAATTAAGAAAATTTGGAGTATACCAAATATAATGGGTGATCGATTAACAAACAGTGTGGATAACGAACACTTTCACAAAAGATTTTTATGTTCGGATAATGAACACAAATTTGGATAACGAACACTTCACAGAACAAACTGTGGGACCTGCGGACTGAAGTCATCCCGATGGCTGCGTAGTAAAGCTGTAGCTTAACATTCTGGAGGATCCGGGGGTCCCACTCCTCCAATTTTTCAGGGAGGGATCTGGGCCCGGCCCGTTGAAATTTATCCTTCAATCTTCCGGTTGACTCCATCATGGGTGTTGGTCAGCCTAATCCTTCTGATTGATTCCATCATGGGTGTTGGTCAGCTTGTGATGATGGCGGCTCTCTAAGTAGCTGCCTCCAGATAAAAATATTCCATGAGGATATTTCGGCTTAACTAACCTAACAGAATGACAGGCTTAGGCCTTGCGCATTCGTGGACTTATGGGTAAGATGGAAGAACAGTAATTTTTCCTGATTAAAATGAACTTGGAGACAACGTAAAACAATTCAAAAATTTATTAAAGAAGGTAAGAGAGAGATTTTACAATATTTTGGTGTTAGAATGGCACCCATACCAGGTTGAGATCAATAGGCTTGGGAATCTACCACGACAATGCTATTAATCACTTTCGAAATATCTTGAAGAGAGAAAAGCAATCGAAATTGGACAGATTCTTTAATGGAAAATAAACATAATAGACAAATAGGCTAGGGATCTCTACAACGACAATGCTATTCGCTTCCGAAAAATCCTGAAGAAGAGAGAAAAGCAATCGAAATTGGACAGATTCTTTAAAAACAAATCAAAGATTTATTTTAAAGAAGGTAAGAGAGAGATTTTACAATATTTTGGTGTTAGAATGGCACCCATACCAGGTTGAGATCAATAGGCTTGGGAATCTACCACGACAATGCTATTAATCACTTTCGAAATATCTTGAAGAGAGAAAAGCAATCGAAATTGGACAGATTCTTTAATGGAAAATAAACATAATAGATTAAAATGCAAGACTATATATGTATAGATTATTGTTATTACATATAAACAAACATAGTTAAAAACTATATAATTTTTTATTTATGTTTTTTGAGTATCCAGAACAAATTAATCAAATTCCCATAAAAACCTATGGTAAATCAATGATCGGTTAACGGTAAGACTATATATATTATTGTTATTACATATTAATAAACATAGTGAGAAATTATGTAATTTTTTATTTATGTTTTTTTGTCTCCAGAACGAATTAATCAAATTCCCATAAAAAGTTATGATAAATCAATGATCGGTTAACAAACAGTTCAGATAACGAACATTGTCTTGGAACGGATTATATTCGTTAACCGATCACCCACTGTATTTTGGATTTTTTCACTCTTAATTCATTACATAATCTTTGAACAACAACTTTTGGTAACGACATTGTAGAAACAAGATTTATTTGTTAATGAATAATTAGAAAATAATAAAACATAATAAAATAATATTTGTTTTTTTGAGTCTCCCGAATGAATTAATCAAATTCCCATAAAAACCTATGGTAAATCAATGATCGGTTAATGAACAATTTGGATAATGAACATTATCTTGGAACGGATTATATTCGTTAACTGATCACCCACTGTACTTTTATATAATCACATGTTACAACAAGAAGTGTATGTGGGTTACACATCATGGAATTTAAGTACAAGGTTGGCCGAATATAAAAAAGATGTACAACATGGAAATACTGATACAGCACTTGCAATAAGGGCAACTGAAAATAATTTAGATTAATGATAGGAGGCTAAGATAATGAAGAAGGCTAATATAAAAAAACATGATGGAGACATTACAGATGCTAGAAAGTTCAAGAAGAACTAAAGTAATTAACCTACAAGTCACTATAATTGTTATGAGTGTGGAAATGGGCCATTCACATTTGTCTGTAGCACAAATAATGGTTTGGCTAGTGTGATGGGGCCCATTGCATAATGTAAATTATATTGTATTATGATGTATCATAAATTTAATTCTTTAAGATACCATTTATTTAATAACATATGCATACATTTTATATAAATCAAGTATACTATAATATGCAAAATAATTTTTGGTAATTATTATTAATCTAAATAATAATGATTTAAATGTAAGCCTAACATCACAACTTTAAACTCAAGATGTACTACTTCATTATATATGTTTCATTATTTATTAATTTAATATTGAAAATATGTTGGCATATATTAGCATATAATTTATTTTATGTACAGATTTTTTTATTATATTTTATTATTTTATGGTACAAAAAAATTTTTTTTTTTTAATTCAAATTTGATGTATTAGAACATATATACAATATTCTATTCTGAAACTGATGCTGACCAACAAATAAGCAGAAAACGTTTTTTTGTAATAAATAGAATTATTTACTGGTAGTAGGCTTGATTTTATGTAGCTAAGGGTTTTTTAACCTTTCTTTCTATTAGCCTCTTTAAATTAACTATAAGTTTGTGCATTTGTACTGAATGGAATGTACTATATTTTATAGGTTAAGCATATTATTGCACATTTATTTCTTTAATTGATCTCTTTGGATGTTTTTACTTAATCTTAAAATGTTTCTGTATTTGTATATCCATGGTCTGTGCCTGATCTGGAGTCCATTTTAATTCTTCATTTTTAGCCAATTATATGTTACACCATGTTTTAATAATGCTCTAAACATTGTCATCTTGTACAGTGGGTGATCGGTTAACGAACATAATCCGTTCCAAGACAATGTTCATTATCTGAATTGTTCGTTAACCGATCATCGATTTACCATACCAAGACAATATTCGTTATCCGAATTGTTCGTTAACCGATCATCGATTTACCATAGGTTTTTTGGGAATTTGATTAATTCGTTCCGAAGACTCAAAAAAACATAAATAAAAATTATATAATTTCTTACTATGTTTATTTATATGTAATAACAATATAAATAAAAATTTATATAATTTCTTACTACATTTATTTATATGTAATAACAATAATATATTATGTAATTTCTTACTACGTTTATTTATATGTAATAACAATAATATATACATACATAGTCTTGCATTTTTATCTATTATGTTTATTTTCTGATAAAGAATCTGTCCAATATCAATTGCCTTTCTCTCTCCTTTCAAATTTTTTGAAAGTGATTAATAGCATTGTCGTGGTAGAGATCCCCAAACCTATTGACCTCAACCTGGTATGTGAACGGATTATATTCGTTAACCGATCACCCACTGTATTTAAATGTTAATTCCTAAGAAATCTATGTTCTTATTAATAATATTATCTAAAATGTGATTCAAGTTTATAAAATTATATAAGTTAAAGAAGTTTATTATTTTTAATTTGTTCATTTATGAAGTCTTAGATTAGAGTTGCTGAATCTCGAGTGTTTTCAAAAATCAATCTAACGAGGTATTACTAAATTTACTAAAAATTATTAAAGAATTGTATTTTAAAGCTAAATAATCTCTAGTCAGCGTAATGAACGATTTGCGGTTTGGTTTGGTTTTCGTTTCGTCAAAAAACACTCGCCTAGACCAAAAGCACCAAATATTATCTTCATAAAAATAAAAACAACAACGTATGAAAAGAACTTGCAAAATGCAAATATTAACAAATAATAAACAATAACACTTATAAGCATTTTGTAAAATTCATGATAAACCTAAATAAAACCGTACCAAGTAACATCAGCAATAATTCGGTCAACAGACGTAAACATAAAAATTTATTTCATAAAAAATGGCATAACTCATGCAAAAATAAGTTAAAATATGCGAAAAAATTGGCTATTGAATGAAATAGCAATATTCGTTAAAAATGCTTAAAAAGCAAGAATAATAAAAATCCTTTTTCCAAATGATTAAAAAATTAAAAAACAGAATAATTAAAAATGCTGTAAAAATTCAGTAAAATAAGGGAATTGATTAAAAGATATTTTCATGGTCAAGTGCCCAGTTGCAAAGATCACAGAGTGGTTGATCTTCATCTATCGAGAGATATCGATGAGTGGCACACGACTGTTCTTTTTGCAGAATCTTAGAAGCAGATTTCCTTTTGCCTGTTTCTATAGTAGATTGATCGTAATGCTGGATAATTGGTTTGATTTCGTGGAGTGGAGCTTGTTACCTATTTAGTAGTCACAATACTGTTTTCATAATTATAACTATTACAAATAAGCAAAAACTTTAAATCGCCACAGAAACTTTTACGAGTTGATTCGAGCCAGAAACTCTACTTTCGATCAATTATCAAATTAAACAAGAGGTGTTTTTTTCTGATAAATTCGTGTCTTATTTTGTTAAAAAATTATAAATACTGTATAGGCTTCAAGATTACTTTAAAATTAATTCATTAAAAATTAGCAACCAAAAGTTACTTGATTGGGTAAAAAAATTAATTCGTTTTTGCACATAATTATTTAATACTGTAATTTTAATTAACTTATTCTTTCAATTACCAGCTCAATAAAATTAAATTATATACTAACAAAATTAAAAAATAAAAATAATAGGAGAAAAATTAGCGACATGAAATCTCACTTCATGGCTTTTAAAAACTTTTAAATTTACATTTTTATGATTTTCTCATCTGGGATTTTAAGTATTTCGATGAAAACTGAATTATTATTTTTATCAATTCTTTATAAAATTATTAAAAACTATTGAAAGTAGCCTATACATGCTTGAATATCGACAACGAAATTTACCAATCGTCTACCCATAGCAACATAATTCTTTCTTTGCAAAACCATATTCAAGCATATCAATTTAAGACCTTCAAAAAAACCAAAATAGTTTAATTAGATATTAGGACATTTCTTTGACTATTTATTCTGTAATTTTTCATTATTTTTAGCGAGTCTAACTTAATCTTAAAATATTTTATGTATCAAGTACACTCTTCGTATATGGGACTTAATGTGGGACAATTAGAACGGCTTAAAAACTTTTTAGCCGATCTAGAAGAAAATTTTTATGGCTATCATTTTAAAGAATATTTTAAAAATAATTCAAGAATAATGAATAACAGTAATTTTAAAGTAATCTTCAAGCCATATACAATATTTCATATTATAAAATTTGTATGTAAACGTAATTTATTATCAATTATTGATTACAATATTCTGACATTATAAATTTCAGAAACTCGTTACACACAAAAATTTTCGATATTTTCCCAATCAGAATTTTTCTTTAGAAAAAAATACAATTTTTTTTTTAATAGGAAAATTGTAAAGCGGATAATTTCGGTTGTATTTTGTGTTAAAATAGATATTGAATATTATTAATTTTTAGCATCTTTTCATGTTGGCGTTATAATACCAAATTTTATTGTTCTGATTAATTTCAGGAATATATTTTTATAATATGTCATTAATAGAAATCTGCAATTCCTGTGGTCGAAGAAAAAAAAGATTTTTCTTTTTTTATTTTATTAATGAAATAGAAGAGGATATTATTCATTTGAATATTTTTTTTTACTTCTTACTAAAAAAATTAAACAATAAAAAAATTCATTCTCTTTCTAATAAATTAAAAAAAATCATTTGCATAAAACCAATTTATTATTTCGAAATATATTTAATTAATTACGCTACTACTTAATTTTGAATTTTTAATTATTCCGAAAACATAATCTACGACTTTTTCAAGCGAAATTAATCCATTAAACTTTTTAAACGAATTTTCATTTAAAACAAAATTATTAATTTGTTAAAGCTAATTAGTACAATAACTTTTTTACAAACTGTAGAGAAAAAAATAAATATTTATTCAATTAACAACCGTTTTTTTGGAGAAAAAAGTAAAATATTACAAAAGAACACAAATGCACAATTTTATTAATTTTTTTTTAAACTTAAAAAGTTAAATTTAAATTATCTTGATGTTGATATAACGTTAAAACACTCACTACAAGGAGAACATAAAAAAATTTACATCCTCAGAAAGCTTTCGTTCATTTATTATATAAAATTTTTTAACACTTATTTTTTTAAATGTATTAACAATAAATTGCACTTTTTAAAAATAAATATGTTGAAAAATATTTTTATTAATTTACAAGATATTTAAAAAAATTTCTTCAATGTAACAATGATGAAACAGATAAAGTTTCTAAAAAAAACACTTGTTTACTTATCTGCGGTCTGTTTGCTTTAACAGAGAATATATAAATAGTTAAATACGTATAAAACTTTAATGCATTATCCAAGTAACATTATATCTATTCTCTTTGGATAAACGAAATATGTAACTCGGTTTTCAAATCTCTTCCTTTTAAGATATTTTATATTCTCTTTTTTCCGGATTCCTTTTTTTTTTTTTTTCAAATACTTTCATCAAAATTTGTAATCTCTTTCTCTGTTATATTAGATATACAGCAAAGTTTCTTTAACTCAGTCGAATAATTTGATGGAGAAAATAGCTTGAAAGCATATAATGCAATTCTTAAGACAATTTTTAAAATGGACTTTGTGGTGAATGTAAAATTGTTAAAAATAGGATTTACAGAAAGAATATATATTAATCAGAATATTTATAAAATATCTTATATAATACATATTATATTTAACAATTCCCCAGGGGTTTACCTTACCTATTTTTTCCTTTTTTTTAAAGTATATATTATATAAAAACGGTTTATACTATATATAACCTGAATTACAAATTTTCCATTCAAAATGAAATATTTCTTATATAATATCGAAATAATTATTTTAGCTTCAATAATTCTATAATCACCTGCATTTTCTTTATTAAGAAGTTGGTTTTTTATTACTACTATAAAAAAGAAAATTGAAACATTTTGTAAGATTCCTGCTTAAACACATTTACCAAAGAAAAGTATTTTTGAGTTTATACATTAAGAATAATTCACAGTTTCTTAGTATCTTACTTAAAAATTGGATATTAAAACTTTTTATGATGAGATTTTAAGATTTATTCAGTAGATGATGGCGGATACAAGTCAGTAAGTCAGAAGATTACGTTACGAGATATTCCCTGTAGCTTGTAAATATTTGAAAGAAATATTTCTTCGTAGATATCTTAACAAGTTTACAACTTTTATGCTGCATTTCTGTTGCTTTTGAAATTTTACAATTTATGTAAACAAATGTTTAACAAACATCAATATGAAATTGGAGAGGCAGCATCCTTGACAAGGTAGAGAGTGATTTTAACAGATAATTGGTTTTCCATGTTTGTTTACATACTATCCTAACTAATAAACAAATAAACTTAGGTAACAAACACTAGAAGTTAAAACTCTACATGAGTTTTCTAGTTAGTCAATATTTTAATTTTCTAAATTTTCTTTTAACAGAAATTTCTGAAACTGTGCTACAGTTTGAAAATCAATTGATAGCACAAAGGAGTAAAATTAGTAGCAAATTCAACAATAAATATTTAAGTTATGGAGATGATAAACTATACAGAGTTTTATTACACATTTTATAAGTTAAAAGCAATCATTTATTATTGGAAATTATACTATGTAGTTGAGTTGCTCTTTTTTTTAGTGAATGATATAGAGAGTTATTTATTGTTTTCTGTATTCATGAATAAAATTTCAATGGTATAATAGCATAAAAATTTAATCTATTTTATTATTTTCCAGTAACATAAACGTAATTGTAAAAACTTCTCCAAACTTGCGAATTGTAGTGGCAATAGAAATGAAACGTTATTTTAATAGATGATGGATTTGATATAGCTATCTCTAGTTATATTTAAATTTCCTATTCTGTTGATGATTGTACCTTGAAATATTACTAATAGCACAAAAAATAAAATATTTGCATATCAAAAGAAGAGAAAAAAGTTATGATCGTACCAAGTATAAATGATTAATATTTACATAAAAAAAGCCCTTCTTGCATTTAAGGTGAACGGCCATATTAAGTATCATTTTAACTACATATGTATGTAAATCATATTGGAAATTAAATTTAGGGATATTCTTAAATATCACGTATCTTATATATCAATACATAATAAAAGAATGAATATTGCCAGCACTGAAAATGTTCACAAACGAGAATTTATTGTAAGATGATCATGGTGTATATGGAATCTTAAAAAATTAATCTTACTGTAGGTAATTATAGTACAGTATATACTCTTCGATATCTGCATCATCAGAGACATATAACAAAATATTTTGAGTATATAATAAAATCATACTATAAGGAATTCAAATTTTTGAGTAACTCCCCTGCTGTTAAATATCTGTTAAATATCGAATACGACATTCCTGTTAAAAATATTTAAATAGGAAAATAATACGTTACGTATTGAGAGAAGTTATATTTATATTAACTTCTATCAATACTTAAATATCTTTAATAGAAAATATAGATTGTCTTATATATCATATGGCTACATATGGATAGAATAATCTTTTCTATTAGAGAACAAAATCAATTCTTTATATCTTTGTTCAGTAACATAAAAACTTATTTGAGATTAATTAAATCTGACAAATCAAAATTTATAAAGTCATTTTAAAACTCATCAAAATTTTTGGCGATTTTAATATGCAATCGATAAGGAATAACAAACTCACTGTGGGGTTTGCTGGAAAATTCGTGAGTGTGTTGTATGGTTTTTGGTACAATATAATATTAATACCGATTTTTCTGAATAAATTTACCGGCCTTTTAGTGAAATTGTTTACTGTGAAAAAAATTGTGGATTTATATTTAGTAGATTTATATCATAAAAGATTTCAGTTTGATGAAACTCTATTATACAAAAACAATATATTGCTCAAGTAAGACATAAAAATTTCATTATCAATGAATTGGATATGATTGATAAATATTTTAATTATAACGATTTCTTCATTATTATCTACGGATTCTGTTTGGAAATGATGTAAAGTAGATTTATATTTTCTAATTTTCTTTTTCTAATGTACATTTTTTAAATCTATGCATCTATGCAATGTGAGATATTTCTCAGATTCTTTCAATAGATTGAAAGAAACCTGAGAAATATATCACATTGCAAATTCAGAGATGATCGTCACCATTCAAGAGATAGTATTCAGCAAAATATGAAATCTCATCGTATGTATGGTCATTATAATTAGTACGAATATCGAAAAATAAACATAATTTTTATTCGAGCGTTTCTTTGACATTTTTTTTTTTTTTAATCTCATATAGGTATTCCTTTTGTGCTTTTACAAAACTGTGTTTTTGCCTAATAATCATTCATGATATATCAGTTATTCTTCTATTATCCACTGATTATATTATTAAATGCGTAATATTTAAGAAGATTTCTTTAAATTCAATTTTCTCACTGAATCCGGTACAAATAAAATTATACTTAAGTTAGCAACCAGATCAAGCATAATTTTATTTATACATAATTTATAAAATTTTTTCCTGAAATTTATTTTTATAAACAGTGTTTAAAGATTAATATGAATACTAATCTTTAATAATTTGCATGATCACAACTTTTTCCTCTAAACTTTAATACGAAAATATTATTTTTTTTTCAGACTGACATTAGTGTATTTCAAGAGACACTTGTTATCAAAATAAGAAATTTAACTGTAGTAGAGCACGGTAATCGAATTCATAAACTATTATAATAATTCTTTATTTTTTATTGACACTATAATTTAATTGCAAAACATTATTAAAAATTCTTTGCTGAAAAACAATAAAATTGATTAAACTTTTTATGATTCAGTATCGTTGATAATATTAGGCATGAATGCAAGAAAGTGATGATAATTTGGTAAGAATAAATTATATTCATCATTCTGCATGTATAAACTGCTCAACAAATGATTACTTTCAAATATGCAACACATTTTAACTACGTAATAAAATTTTTATCAAATATGTATCTTATTTTCGTTCTTACAAACTTAAATATTTATTATTCATTATTATATTTACTTCAATTTTTTCCTTCGTTGTTATCAAATGAAATTTGAGTATTTTCTTTTGTATTTCTTTTTATGGTTTATCATTCTGGAATTCATAAATTTTTGTTTACAAATGAATTTACGTAATGAAAATATTGATCAACCAGAAAACTCTTAGAGTTTTTGTTATGGTTTATCATTCTGGAATTCATAAAATTTGTTTACAAATGAATTTACGTAATGAAAATATTGATCAACCAGAAAACTCTTAGAGTTTCAACCAAATTTTGTCGCATACGTTAAACTAGTAAATTTATTAGTTAGAGATGTGTGTAAACAAACAACACACCAATTACTGTATCTGTTGAAATCAGACTCTTATCCTCATCAAGATGTTTCCTCTCATGTTTCAGATCGATGTTTGTTTACATGAACTGTCAAATGATAGTATTCTAGCGTACGGGTTGTTTACTCGTCAAGAAATCGAACTATTTCTGAAAAAAATTTCTTTTAAATGATTGACACTTTTACAGAATCAGTTATATAAAATTATACTATTTTATGACCTATTTTGAAACTGATTCTAACTTTAACCTCTTCCTAACATATTCATCATCTGTGATTTCAGAGAAGAGATATTTTTCTTAGAAATAAACTTTAAATATTTTAATATTTTCTCATAGACAAAAATGTAGTTTAATTAAGCAATTTTTAAAACTTATTACATAATTTATAACTGTATTTTCTTTAAAAAAAAGATAATTATTGATTGATATCTTTATTTAAATTGATATCTGAAAAAATAAGATTAAATATGCCTATCGTAAAAAAATCACGGAAATGTTAAACCCTGGACAGTTTGATTTATTAATAGAATATGTTTGGAATAAATATTGAATATTTATATATTCATTAATAGAAGACTATTGCTTTTCTTGTATATATTGATCAACATATAAGACAAGCTAATTCAAATCACTTATTATATAAATTTAATTATAAAGAAAATTTAACTTTTTATCTAACACAATTCATTATTATTCTGCTGATGATAATATTAACTAAATTATTTTGGATGATAAAATTTGATTAGCTGCATCTTCGGAATTTTCAAGCCTGATATTTATGGATGCATTAATATAAAAACCATAAAAACATAAAAATTATAATCTCCAAACGAATTTATTAAAGATGCTTCGTATTCATGCAATGTTAAAATACCCATAATTCTGTCAGAATTATTACAGTACTTAATGATATACGGAAATATCTTTGAGCACGAATACCAATCATTCCAAATATATGAAATAATTATGTATACGAAATATAAAACCATAATTTTCAAAAATTTAATTTTATTTCCAAAATATTTTTACAGAAAAAAATATTCAAAAAAGTATTTAATGTTATTTTATGTAAACAGGAATACTTATAATTTTTATTGAAAAAAAATAGTTTTGGTATTTTGAGTTGATTTCTAAATTTTTACAAAAAGTTATAACAATAAATTTAAATATTTTTGTAAAATGCTGATAAAAACACTTAAAAATTCCGAATATGTTTTCTTGTTTTGTAAGAATGCATGTTTCTTTGAGAAATATTTGAAAATAACACATCTGTTTATCTAGAAACATTTTTTTCAGTGCGAAAGAGTTTAATCAACTTTGTTTGAATATAAGAGACTTCATAGAGAAAGAAAATACATATATATAAAAGTGATGAATATCAACGTGATGGATATGTATCTTGCATATTTTTGACATATAAAAAATCAGTCGATTCTAAGCGAGCATTTTTAACAAATATGATATAACTTTCTACAGAAGAATTTATTGTAATTCTGCCAAGGAAATTGAAGAACAGAAAGCATAAATTTTAAATTTTGAATTTACACAATCATGAAATTTTATATGAATAACACAAAAATTTAGTACTTTCATCATTGTTTATATTTTATGTAATTGGTTTTATAATCTATTAATGTAGTAAACTGCAATGCTTAAATTTTATATCGATTAATAGAGAAATATATACTTTAATCGCATAATTGGATATAAAAAAATCTATTTAAGAGAAGTAGAGTGAATTTTAATAAAATTTTACATGAATTTTAATATTACTTTCATTTAATTTATAAAAAAAAATATAAATTTAATTCTTAAAGTTTATTTTGTTTTTCATTTATATTATTTTTTTGTTATTTTTTAATACTTTTGAATTGTTTCTATTGATATGAATTAAATTTAGCAGATATATAAAAATATTTTTAATACTTTTTTTTTTTATTTCTGCTACTTTATTTGAAGAGTTCACGGAAACGTAAACGGAAATGAAATTCGTTCTTTCTGTATACTTCAGGATTTGTTTTCCTTGTTAACACGATAACTCCAGCATTTCAAAATTAATATTTACTTTTACAATAAAATAAAGACTCGTTAAAAAACATAAAACTGAATGCTTCGGTTTAATGTTGATTTTTGTGCTTCATTTCAAGAAAAGAAAATTATCTATTTTACAATTCTTTAATATAGCATATATTTTTGTTTACTTAATTTTATTGGATGCTGAATTGTTTAGATATTTTTATAATAATAATTTAATAATTCAATTTTGAATTTTTAGAAATTATATAAGAGCATTTAAAACCTTTTAAAATCTCATTAATTCCTGTTTTCAAAAAGGATTTTAGTGATTTCCAAATATTTTTAAAATCTCATTAATTCAAAGATTTATATATTATATAATTTTTGTATTAATAATAGATAGACTCTTCCATAATTTGATTTTGAACTCAAAAATATATAAACAACAAATTCATTAATTTCGCCTAAAAAGGCAGAGATTTTAGAATATTATAAGAAAATTCCTAAGTGTAGATTCTAAAATTCATTCTACATAGATTAAAATTTCTCAACATGATATGTATGCAATGCTTATAATTATTTCCATAAGCAAATTTTATTTTTGTCCACGATATAGATATTTTTATAGATTTATTCTATTATAAAAAGTCTTATTAGTCATAAAAATAATAATTTCCCATTTTTTTCTGCTGTTAGATTAGCTTATTTTGAGATTAAATTAATATTGCTTGATTTTACACGAGAGTCATTTAAAACAGAGTTTTCAGTTTTTCAAGAACTCCTGGTAGGAACTATGAGTCCTCATTTCAACTATGATATTCGTGATTCTCATGAAGACTCTCGAAAGGAAAGAACTGAGCCAAATATTTTTTTTAAAAAATGAATTCATTCATATTTGATCCACATACTTTAAGATGGATTCATTTCTTACTTACAAGGGGAGGACACAGCTGACCCCCACCGATTTTGATCCGCTTGCGTATGGTGACAATAAACTGGACTATACGAAACATAGCTGTATTCACTCTTTATTAATCTCTCCGAACTCGTAAACCCACAAAACGTGACAATATGATACTCTTATAATTTATAAATGGCATAATGCAAAACAATCAAAATAAAACCCAAAAATTTTTTTGTTTTCATTTAAAAACCATGTAAATTGAGTGCCGTGCAAATCGAGGGCTAGGTGAAATTTTTCAACCATGTCTATGAATTTTGTGTATTTGGATAACAAGTTTAAATTTTAAATCATCAAAACAGTATACTTTACTAATATTTTTTGATTCAAAATGAACATTTTTATAATCGTTAATCATTTTACTTAGAGAAATAAGAAATTTTAAAAATCCAATCTTCAAAGAAGAGTTTGAAAATTTGGATCCTGATGGCATTACATGAATGGAATAGAATTCAGATAATGTATGTTACATGAAAATTATTTATGTATGTATGACAAATATATACAGAAAATAGCATATCTTTGTATCTTATTCTCTTTTAAACTAAATTTCAAAATTAATGAATATAGACAGTCCCTGACTAATGTAAATCCATCATTCATAGATCCATAGTTACATAATGATTCTCTGACTTACAAAAAAAATCTACTGACTGAAGTAGATAAAGTTATAATGTAGAGATATAAGAAAATACATGCCATGCAATGTATTTTCATGTATTTTTTCTAATTTTATCATTTATTATATATGGATGTGTTTTATGTGCTTATTAGGCTAATTTTAGTTAACAGGCTGGATCTAGATCATTATTGAAAACTGAAGGTATAGGACTTAGAATTGAATTTGGATCCTCCAAGAAGATAAGCAACTTTCTTACACATGGCCATCTGCTTGATTTAGTCTTTATTTTTTAATAAAACTATTTTCACTGTTACATTTTTGATACACTAGTACTGTATAGGGATGGTTCAGACATATATATGTATGACTTACATAGGGTTTCATGGAATGATCCACTTACATATGTCAGGGAGTTTCTATATTATTAAGATACAACTTCATTATTTTCAAATATAAAATATTCATATATCCATCAATAAAAATTGCTTTTAATTGCTAATAAATGTTACTAAAAAAATAAATTTATTAAACATTAAAAAGTATTAATCATATTTATTAATACTTTTTAATGTTTTATTAATAATCATTACTAATGATATCCAATATATCTGGTATAATTTAATATAGATTCAATTTAATGTAAAAACATAGGATATTATTTTGAATTTTGAATATATGCAATTTTGTATATGGTCTACAAGAAAATTTTTCAAACAAGTTTTTTATTTTAAGAGTCAGATATCATTATTTATTTAAATAATGATATCTGACTCTTACAATATATATATATGTTCTGTTTTAAAAATTATTATAAAATGAAATATATTATTTACTTACTTTCAACATACGAATTTCACGCATGGCTATCTTTTTAATAAGTGGATCATCTTCAGTTTCAACATATTTTTTCACAGCCACAATTTGCCCATTTTCTCGCCTACGACACTTGAAAACTACTCCATAGGATCCTTCACCAATTTTAGATATTTTTTCATATTTTTCCATTACTGGTTGATGGGGATAGTATTTATATTTCCTATAAAATAAATACAGAAATTTTAAAAAATAAATAAACATTATAAATTTTTTAAAAAATAAATAGACATACAAATGAATATTTTATGTTTTAGCATAAAAGAGTAATTACTTTTGTTAATTTTTAAAAGTGTGAAATGTGTTGTCAGCAGAGAAACAGTGAAAAAGAAAAAAGAAAGCTGAAAAGTGAACTAGTTTATAGACATACCAAATTAATATAGACTGCATAGAGTGATGATGTAGAAATGATTAAGAAAATAGTAAAGTAGAATAATGAAGTAGAATAGTTCACAATTCTTAAAAACAAAGCCATCCAACAGATTGCATTTTCTAAAACCAGCAGATCTACTCACTAATCCATGTCATCAAATGATTATCCTGTAAAAAGGGTTTTTTATAATCGAAATAAACTAAAAGTATTGTTTTTCTATAATAAATTATTCAAACTGATTTAATAATTATATTTTTATCAGAGTGAGTAATTGTTCTTAATTAAATTAAAGAAAACTTTTATATATATATAATACTAATAATCTATTATTTCTTCAATATGTAATTTAAATAATATAGTGATTGATAAATATTTTAAAAAATTTTGTTAATGTTTATATATCTCTTCCATATAAGATATTATTATTCTAAAAATTCAAGAGAAAAGTATGTGTTAAACACATAAAAATGGAATAATAGATAACTAGTAATACATATACGAAATATTTTTATTGAAAACTCTAATCTTAAAATTTTAACTATAAAAAAAATTAGCAAAATCAAAATGCATATACTGTACAAGTCTGCAAGTGCAAGAAATCATAACTAAAATTGTGAATTATTAGCATATGAATTATTTCTAAAAATAAAATCCAATATAACATTGTTTCTTAATCTGTGATTTGTAGAATACATTTTAAGTGTACATAAATCATTCTACTCTAGTATTAAAATTGAACAAAAAGAATTCATAATATTCCAAAATATTTATGATTTAATTGACATTTTAAAAAATATAACATAATGTTTTGTTTAATGAGACAGTTTTCATACAGGGTTTAAAATTGTTTTTAATTCATAATTTTATTTGGAATCATAGATAATTAAACAATAGCTATTCTGGCAATAATTATTATTTAGAATAAAATTAAATTTAAAAATATTAAAACCTATGCTTGGTATATAAATATTAAATCATTATTATTTTTAACTACTGTAGTAATGTTCATTACTATAAAATATGACACAATAATTCTATATTCTTCTTATGTAATAAAATTTAAATGTATCTGATACATCTATTATTAAATAATTAAGCACACATTATAGTAATTTATTACTAATTTCAGAAAATTCATTGAAAAAATAATAAATGCTATATTGATAAGACAAACATGAAAGAATTATTTTCATTATATTAGTATTTTACAGGATTTCTTACAATGTAAAATCATAAATGCAGCTCTAATTTGAATCAACCTGCTTTAACAATCCACAAAAAGAATGATCTAGTTCTTATTTTAGTTCAGATTGGAAATTAATCAGAATAGAAATAGCTAACTTCTCTCATTTGCATTATACATTAGCCTATTTTTTTTATAATGATTAATTTCATAAGTAAAGAATTTTTTTAGTTTTGTTTTAACATAATGTAAAGATTCTAATATTGAATAATTACTATTATTGAAACTTTTAAATATCAATTGATAATTTTAAAATGGCTCAATTCATTCACATAAAGGAAAAAAATAAAATAAATATTATTATACAGTATTTGATAACATAATTTAGAAAAATTACATCATCATCTATTATTTTTATAGTTGAATAAAAAATATTAAAAATTGTATCATAGTTAGTATTGCATAATTTCATTTTTAGATAGATATTAATATTTTTTATAATTAATTTTTTTCCTAATTTTGTGCGGATGCAAAACTCAGATAAAGTTCTGTTTCCTTTAACGAAACAACTTTTTATTTCGTGTTTGTAAGATAAACTTTAATGGTTTAACTGGTACGTTTTGCTGTGGGTGAACGTAAATAGTATCCTCCTTACTTGGGGAATGATTATCAACATTTCAATTATTCAAAATTAAATATTTTTATAAAGGAAAGCAAACAAAAAAAAAATTTCAAATATCAAATTCCCGACAATCATCATAAGTCCCGACTCCGTCGGGTTCCGCGTGTCCACAATCGATTTCTAATCTCGTTGATTACTAAATGGAGGAACATTTCAGGCACTAACTAACCAGGAATTAATTGGACTGTAGAGGACAGAGATCAATGATCTTAGCCGAATCTTTCATATAAATCTTGACGCATGTACCAGATTCGATCCCGAGTCCTCTGAATCAAAACAAAAACGTTTCAATGCAGTCAGTCTAGCAGATTAATTAAAAATTTAATAGGAACTGGAAACATCTTCAATAGGATAGTTCTCTGTTAATGGATGAGGTTCAATATTATTATAGTTGATCTTTATTTCTTCTGGAGACCGAAGAAATAAAGAATTAAATTCGGTATTGATCACTGATCCTTCAGATAGAAATATATTATTCTTCCATGTGC
Organism: Olivierus martensii; assembly: GCA_000484575.1. Classification (NCBI taxonomy): domain Eukaryota; kingdom Metazoa; phylum Arthropoda; class Arachnida; order Scorpiones; family Buthidae; genus Olivierus; species Olivierus martensii. The sequence continues at coordinate 26,279 of AYEL01073587.1, forward strand.
TGTTATTTGATTTTACATATTCTTTTTCACACCTTGATCTTATATAGAAAAGTCTTTTTAATACTAAACATAAAAATAAAAATAAAAAGTACTGCATTTCAGCTCATAATATAACATCACAAACTGTTTATAAATTTTTTTCTATCGATTAAAAAGAATTCGTTTTCAATCAAAATCTTTAATTATTTTAATAAAATTTAATTTTTAGGCCATGAATTTATTATGTAATTGGAAAATTAAAAACTTGTTATAAAACCTATTAATCCGTATTTGAATTTAAAAAATTCACATAAAAATCACCAGCGCTAAGATTTTTTATTTTAACTATAGCTAAATAAATTATATTTTGTAAATAGATGAGTATTTTAGATTATAAAATTCAAAATTTTATTTTTTAAGCAGTAGGCTTTTAATAAAATGAAAACATTATATAACAAACGAATAGAAACTATTTTACTTTATTTAAATAGTCAACATCAAAATTATAGCTTCATAATACATAATTTTTTTGAAAGAAAATCTAGTTTAAAAGATTCTAAATATCTTTAATGAAACTGATATAAAAATTCCTTAAATCAGAAATTAATTTAAAAAAAAAATTCGCAAATTAATTCTTAAATCCGCTATTGTTACGGTAAACTCATGGTTTGAATTAATAGCATTCATTAAGAAAGTGATGATAATATGAATCTCCAAATAAACAAAATATCAGGATTATTCCGGATTAAAATTACAAATTTTATAATTTTCAGAAAACGATTGTGATTTTGTAATTATAAGAGACAAAAGACAACAAAGTATCAACATTTTGTTATTTTAATAACTGGAAACAACATTCATTCATTCAGATTATCTTAAATTACTGGAACATGATTAAAATAGAAATTTCTTTATATTTTTCAAAATTTTTAATTATTTTTCTCCATACTTTTGTCTTCATGACAATTATTATTTATTTCAGGCAACTTACAATATGCGTATTGTTATATTAAATTTTTTCTTTAATAAGAATATCTAAAAAAATAATTTAATCTTGGAAAGTAACAGCTTGATGGAAATCAGAAGTACAATTATTTAATTCATACAGAAAAAAGATTAAGAGGTCACAACAACAATATTTTTCATGTTCCAGCTGAAGTGAGGAAACCAGAGTTTACTTAGTACAGTATAGTACTGCTAATTAAAGTAAGAAACTTATTTCTGATGATATATATTTTTTCAATACTGAAATATTGAAAGAAGTTTAAAAAATTCATATTTCTGATTTCAAATATTCACTTCTTCATTTTGTAAACTTTTTGCCATTTATTCAAATTAATAACTCGATTGCTAACAGCAGTTTAAAGAAAATGCTAATCTACTAAAACTATATAAGTTATAATTAATAATAATAAATAAATTTTTAAAATAAAAAATCTAAAGACAGAATAAGCGATAACAGTTGTTAATTCATTGAATGTGTATTTTTAATCAGCTTAATAATTTGAAATTAAAAAATGATAAGCAGTTAAGTAGCTAGTAAGACCACTGTTAATGATATCATTATCTCACAATAATTATATTATTCTTTCTAGTAATCTTGCAGATAAATTCACTCAATAATATATCATTAACAAAATGAAATCTGGCCATCTTATCCGCTTAAAATTGTAATTTCTATAAAAATAAATTAAATTACGTATTTATATATATTTTGCATGATCTTATTTATTATTTACAAACGCTCTTCTTTAGAAAAGAATTAAAAAAAAACTTTTCTCTGCTGACATTTTATAAACTCTTCTACTGATATCAATTTTTATGATGATAAATTCATTGATATTTTTTTAATCAACTTTTACACAATATCCTAACAAAATTAATAACAATTAATTTTAATTTTAATAACTCTTATATAAAAAGAAAAGATATTATTTTTAATTGTTTGTTTTTCAATGTAATGAAAAGATTCTTTTCTGTATTATTATTATTATTTATCAAATTTAAAAACAGTCTTTAGAAATGCAAATAAAACCAAACTAATTCATTATTTAAGCATATTAATAAATGATCTGCTTTAGCAAACAATGGTTTTGACTTTTAGAAATTAATATAGTTAAGAATACAATTCTAATTGTTTCCAATTAGTTTTATTGAATGAAAAGTTTTCCTTCTGATTTTATTCAAAATTATTTTAATAGTCTAAGTCCTTTCCTGCTGTCATTATACATAATAAATTTCATGTCTGCATACACTCCAAATTATTAATTCTGTTCTTGAATCTTTAATTATTGAAAATAAAATAATTCAGGCACTTCTTAAACAATTAAATATAATCCTGAGTTTGACAGAACTTACTCCTAAATTTCTGTCTACTTCCCCAGGCCATTATAATGAATAATATTCTCAAACATTACGATATCATTATTTCCCAGGAAATTCCTTGAATTTTTATTTTATTTGTAGTGAGCATTTCCTGTAATCTTTAATTTTTAGCTTGCATTTTGAAGGAAAGTAATAATTGATTTAAATTCTTGCGTATAGGCTATCATTACGATGCTGTCGATAAAAAATATATTAAATTGGCTTCATAATGATGCTCAGCCTGGTTATGATGTCAATTTTATGTCATTTTTGATAAAAGTTATGCACGCCAGACACTGTAAGAAGGATATTAATCAGAGATTAAAGTTTTTAGATCATCATAATGTTATTTCTCTGTGTCTCTCCACTAATAACTTTTCAATATATTTTCGTGAAATTTAGTAATGATATTATACAAAGATAACTTTGCTATATGGTCATTTAATTGTTTATCTTCAATCATTTGAAAATGGTTGAAGTTAGAGGTGCGACATGAGAGATTAAAGTTTTTAGATCATCATAATGTTATTTCTCTGTGTGTCTCCACTAATAACTTTTCAATATATTTTCGTGAAATTTGGTAATGATATTATACAAAGATAACTTTGCTAAATGGTCATTTAATTGTTTATCTTCAATCATTTGAAAATGGTTGAAGTTAGAGGTGCGACTATTAAAATTTCTGAAAGATTCACTTAATATACACTGAAATATTTATTGTATTTTTATGAAATTCAACAGAATTCAAACCATTGTAGATTATCTCAATTACACACAAATGAATCCTTTATACTTAATCATTTAAACATGATGGAGGTTCAAATTTGGAAGATCCATAATACGGTTTGAACTATTTCATTGAATTTTATAGAATTTACACGATTATCATTCTACTAAAGTTGGATTTGAAGTACAATTAATTAATCCTGTAGATTGATCTGTTTAAAAATAGAGTATGTTCAATATTTTAATATTTAACTGTAAATGTCTGAAAATTACTTAATAGCTTTTATGGCATTGAACATATAGGCTATGGCTTTGAAAATTATCATGGTGATACACTTTTTAATCCTGCATCTTTAATTATTCCAAATTGAAAAATACATTTTGAATATATGTGATTATATCTTCTGAGAATTGATTTTTACTTTTTGTCATACATGTACTAACATTCTCTTCATCTTGAATAAAATCTAAAATATGAAATACAATGCTTTAATGATAGTAAATAATTGAAAATGAAATTATAGTTATAAGTTTTGAACATAAGAATTGGTACATTTTCGTCTGTGTAGTTATACTAACCTAATGAAATTTTGCCAACAATATAACATTATGCTTATGTGTTTTAGAAAATTTTACCCAACAGCATGTAGCCATGTGTTATGTTTTGTGAGAATTATTTTTCCTAAGTAAAATATACTTTTTTGTGATAGTGGATAGCAATTTAATGATTTTCATTAAATTCCTATACAACTAAATATACAACTGCGGTATATTTTCCAACATTTAAGCTCTCCAGTTAATCAAAGGCATGAAAATTAATTCAATAGTTTGATCGCAAGAAAAATAAATCTACTAACATCTTTTTGAAAAAAAAAATAGGATTAGGAGATATGTAGCATAAGCTTAACACCTTCTGTCCTATCAATTCTTTAGCAGAGTGACTGTGATAAGTTCATTATAGATAACACAAATAAACTTGAGTATAAATCTATAATAAATTAGCTGTGGCAGAGCACATATGGAGTATAAAAATACAATCAGTGATACTCGATCTTACTACTGCAATCATTAATTTAGCATAAGTTATATTTTTATCTAGAATAAATTTAGCTGTATCACAATTATATAACTTAATTGCAAGGAAGATAAAAATTTTATCATTTAGTTAAATTATTATAAATTTTAGCAATTTTGCTAAAATCTTGGGTATTTATTTTAAAAAAAGTGATGATTATATAACTACAGAAAAAGTAATATTTTGTAGAATTTTGGATTTTATATATCATTTTAAAATTCTAATAAATATTTTTTAATTGCAATATTAAACTTTTAAAATTTTCAAAGATTTATTTCATTTTACATTTTATTACTTAAAAAACATAAATTTTAAACAATTTCAATTAGATTTTTTGAAATGAGTTTTTTTATCTAAATGTTTAAATTTTGATTGATTAAAATTAATATAAATATTTAGAAGTGATTACAGAAATCAACTATATAAATTACAATAAACATCTGGTTAATTAGCAAATGTTTCTTTTTAAATGTTATGGCAAAATAGCTGTTTTTAAATAATGGTATAGATATAATTAAAAATAATGTTTCTTCATTAAGTTATAACCTAAAAACAATATTATTGTTATCACAATATTTCAATTCCATCTAACAACTTCTTAAAGCCAACTCCCTAAATATTGATACATGTACAGATCTTGTTCTGAATAAGTTCTTAATCTTTCCAAAATATCAAACCAATAAAAATATCTGGAAATGATATATGGAAAAATAAATGATTATCTATCTTATCAATTTTAAGTTGCAAGAAGGAAGCAAAAGCAATATTTAAATAATTTTTTCTTTAATTACACAATCTTCTTAAATTAAAAAAAAAAACTGAATGTGTTTATTTTTAAATGTTATTTAATAGTGACAAGCAGAGGGTAGGATAAAATGCATTCAATATTAGCAATCTAGCATATAAAAATTTTTTAAACATTTTAAATATTTTCCAAAATTTAAATGACTACCTCTCATATTAATTTAATTATAAAATTTATTATAAACTGATTGACAAAATTTAAAATATTTGTTTCCAGCATCGTTTATTTAAAAATAAGAATTTTAAGTTTATATATTTTATATAGTATCTGAATTTAAAAAAAATTAATAACTGCATTATAGATTTTTAACAAATCTAATTTACAAGATATAAATCATAAACAGACTAAACTGATTACTACAGCGAAATATTTACTAAATACCTTTTTTAGTATACATGCACACAAACACATATATATGTATATATATTTTTCGCTCTTACTGATAAATTTTCATCAGTTGCGATCGAATTGATCTGGCAAATCGTCCTTATTTGTTATTACGCCTGATCGCCATCTTTACCTTTTTCTTAAAAATCGAATAGGGTCACGTGACCTCGTTACCGTAGCAACACCTGCTAACAACACAACTATCGCCAAGCGACCGACCTTCCTTAATAGTGGCAGCTGACAATCTCGTAAAAAACAAAAAGAATTATTGCATTTTTAACGTACCTGGCTTATAAATTATTTACTTTTAATTAAAAAAAAATATACGAATAAAACTAAGTATTATTATAGCTCAGATATACGTGTCACATACGTATATTTTAAACAGACTGCCGTTTAAACACGTAATTTGAAATAATGTCCCATTATATGCTTAACTTATATATTATTTTGTATTAAAAATTTTATCTTCACCGTTATCTGTCAATCGGGTTATAAAAAGTAACTCGACGCATTGTTGCCACTTCAAATCAATCAATGTCAACAGTTATCGATTTTGTAAACTAGCTTTTAAAGAAAAAAGGGGGAAAAACTACTTTGATATCTAAGATCAAATATAATTTAATCGAATTGAATAATCGATGAAGGTTAAAATCGTTGTGAATAATATATATTTATCTGCGAATTTTACAATATGCCATCTGTTTTTGATTATGTATCTGGTCATGATTTTTTTCTGCCGAAAAAACAAGTTACCAACCTAAATGGAAGCAGAGGCGTAACAGGATTCAGTACTTTTCTCTGGCCAAGTATACACATGTCCTGGATGTCTGTCTCGTACATGCTTTTCCTCCTTTGCATAGTGTGAATGTACATATTGGAAAAAGGCTGGATCAGATCCATCTGAAAGACTACGCAAAAAGTCAGACTTCATTATTCCTTTCGGCATGAAATTAACAAAAATAAATAATTGATTTACTAGGTTATCAACAGTATAAATAAAAATTAAGTACAGTCGAGGATAAGAATTCTCATTTTAACGCAGTTACCAGATTTTGAGTTTATTAGTTTAAATTCATACAGTTTGAGCGCAGTTATATTTAAAAATTTTTCCTATTAAAAAAAAAAGAAATATGTATATATATTTTTAGTTAAATAATTAAACAGTTGCTTCATAACTAAACAACAGCATAAAATGGAGCGAAAGTAGGACTATAGATAAATCAAAATATATAGTATAACACGCAACACAACATAGCTACTTTCTGACGTGCATGCAATTTCTTCATTTTATTAATTTTATTTCTTATTGGTAGTCTATTCACCTCCGTCCGATGGGGAGTCGAGTTCAATTTTTATAGCTACTTTCAATAATTAATCTGAGGTCAGTTACTGTAAAGCTGTGCCGCTCAGTTGACGATATGACGTCACTTGGCATTTATCTTTTTTAAAAAATATGCAAACCGCGCCAATTAAGCCGGAAATTCACGGTTACACCCAAATTTATAAGCTGTAAAGCGATTTGGACTGGTAGAACGATCGATACATTTTTCAAACTTTCGAAGGAAATTAAACTTTAAAAACTGTAATTCAATAATCATGTGACTAGATTTATAAAGGTCAAACCTACCTTTATTTTACTTCGTTATGAAGTAACTTTCGATTATGTTTCATTTCTGGCGTTAATATCCAATTCTATTAAATGCACAATATTGTTGTGGCTAAGAATTATATGGATTCAAAGATATATTTTACTACCACAACACGTCGTTACATTTGGAAGATCGATCGTCATGGCGGACAGTGAAAGTTTATTGTGCCATCTAGGGGTAGTTTTCATAAACAGCAGGTGTTATTTATATATTTTTGATAAGTTTTAATTATAGTTAGTTATCCATTAATTAAAATTAAATTTATTTATATATAAAATTTATATTTTTATATTAATATTATAAACTCATATTCAGTATTTTATTTTGTTATGTTTCTCATAACAAAGTACAATAGTTTAGACACGAGTTCTGTTCTATGTTTATACTGAAAGTTTTTGACACAAATTAATTTAATTTTCATTATTTATATTATTTAATCCCTTGATTTTTCTCGGAAATTACGTTTAATATGCATTTTTAGATTACTATCTGTCATAACTTTTGTCGTATCACGAATGGGCGTATCATATGAGGTAATATTTGACATTCGATGAAGTGCAACTAAGAAAAAAATGAGATATAGTTTAGCATAGTAAGCGCTTTTATTTGAACAAAAAGGAAATAAAATATTTATTACAGCACTTGTTTTATATTTTATGCAAAAGTTAACAGTTTTTATAGAAAAATAGTGTCGTAGCTTCTTCAATATTTAACATATAAACGGGAACAAGCTTTAAATTAATGCTTCTTGTAGATTTAAAAAGTAATAATTTTATTTCATTCCTGAGTCATGACCATTCAATGTTATGAGAAGATATCAAAAAATATAACTTAATAAATATAGAAATTGAATAGAATATTAGGATCTATTTATAAAATTTTAAAAATAGTTTTCTACGATTCTTTTTATGTTAAGAGTTAAGAATATTTTTTATTTTCTATTTTTATACCAACTTTTATTATAAAAATTAATAAAATTCCTGCATCTTAGTATAGATAGGATACAGTGAAATGTCGAAATTTTATGGAAAATTTGAAACAGTAATTAATTAATTAATATATTATAAAAAATATTTATATTATTAAACATTTACTTAAAGATTCTTTTCAGAAATTTACGGTGATTTACAACAACTAAAATGATAGTATAACAGAACCAAAGTCATAGAAAAGTTTAGTTAAACGTCCAATTATGACTTTGTTTCCTTAAATGTTATTGCTTTAGATTAGCCAATTCGAGATCTTCTGAAATATATATTTATGTTTATGAACTTTTTAATTCAAACATAAAATTATGAAAAAGTATTTTCATAATTTTATGTTTGAATAAGTTAGAAGAGATTGATTTAGATGAATTATCATATGGAATTTTATTTTTAGAGTTACAGAGATAAAATTTATTAATCAGAGATAAAATTATTTACAAGTCATAAAAAAATAACTCGATTTTTCGAATATTTGAAGCATTCTTTTAAAAACTCGCGTTTTTTATTTGATGTATAGGATATTGCATGAAAAATGCGCAATCTCTTCTAGCAATACAATTTTTATACAGTATTCCAAATTAAATTATTAATTTGGTTGAATATTTAATTATAAATTTTAAAAACATATATTTACTCTAATAAAACTTATTTTATTTTAAAATATTTATTGAACTAAAACTTCAAAAGCAAAGTATAATTCTTCCAAATTAATATTTTTTCGTATGTATCTAAAAATATTAATATCCTGTTTTTCACACTAGATGGCAGATGATGATAACATTTATACATTTATAAAATATAATTAATTTTATTTTCATGATGATAATTTTTTGATTAAATCAGAATCTAATAAAAAGTTATTTTAGAAAATGGAATTTATAAATTAAAAGTTTTCATCAGTTAGTTTATTTTAATTTTGAATTATGAATTTTTCTTATTCTATCCGATTGTTATAAAACCAGTTTTTACGCAGGCGCGTTACTATAGAAACTACTGCACAGTAGATGTTAAATGTTTTTTTTTTTTAATGGCTAAACTAAGTTTAAATACAGAGAAAAATGCAAAGATGTTTCGAATTAAGGATAATAATCTGATTAATAGATATATTTCTAAAATATAATATTTTAGAAAAATGATTAACAGATGCTATAGATTTTGATCCTTTGAAGAAACCATAAAAAGCATAAATATCCGATAGGTCCAATATTATGTCTTAATTATCTTCATAAAGCATGCAGATAAAATATTGAAATCAAAAAATTTTGAACGATTGTTAATTAAAATTATTTGCGTTGACGCAGAGTCAGTAATTTTAACTTTAATCATCAGGTTCAAAGCAGTAGCAGATGTAATAATGATAATGAACTTTAATTAAATTACCTGCATTATTAGTAATGTCTCAGATATATCTCTGTTCCTGAAAAGAAACATCTGCTCTAGAAATTATGCCTACAACAGATGAAAATACACTCAACGAGAAGAAAGAAATATTGTAGAGATGGTTGGAGACGAAATGGATCTTAAATCTGATAGAAAAGTAGAAGTTTTCAATAAGCAGTCTGCTTTTATGATGACCATAATAATGCTTTGGTAATCTTCACGAAAAAGAATTATGAAAACCTTGATTCAACTCTTAATTCAAGACGAATATATGATTTCAAAAGAAGACCTACGATTGGAAGAGAATATAGAGTCAAATTGACTTGGATGAAGTTGATGTTGATCCGATCAAACATGAGGGAGAAGTTCTCCACTCTTTTGGACATGATGATTTTCCTGACAAAATATTTGTTCAAAAATAATAACTATTATAACTAATGATTAACTTTAATAAAATTTGTAATACAGATTAGAATTTTTTATAATAACTACAAATTTACGAAAAATACAAAACGTGTTTTTCCTAATTTAATGAAAATTAATTTTGCATATTAATCCAGAACAGAAGTTTAGGGATGATGTTAATTCAAAATTTGTCTCGTTTATCATTCATTTTATTTATTTGTTATTATATTTTATTCAAATATACAAAAGTTGAATTTGAAAAGAAATAATAATTATTTTAACGAAATTGTTAACATAAAGAACTTATACTTATTGTCAATTACATTAAAATGCATGCAATAAAGAATAATATAATAGTCATTCTACTTAATTTTCCACGATTTTAATGAACTTTTGGTAGACAATCAATGCTATAAATATAAAAATCGAACAAATAAAACCTATTGCACTTACATTGGAGTCTTTTATCTACTACATCTCCAATCCGAAATCCAGAAAAACCACAATATCGGTTTTGGTGGAGTGAAAGTGATGATTAAAACTGTTTATCGAATACTTTATATAAATATCAGCTTATTATATAATATTTGAAACATTAAATTATTAAGTTTAATATATCAATTAAGTTTTAAAGCAGATGTCATTCATTAAAGCAGTGTTTCCCAGTGTGGTACGCGTACCCCCAGGGGTACGCATTGCACCGGAATTTGGTGGGGATATGCACTGCACCGTGCTTAGCATCTTCTATTTCGTCTTCATATAACTGTCGAAAACGCTTACAGCTTGTAGAAGCAGCCATGGCGAACTCCGAAAACAAAACCGTAACTAGTCGCGTGGATGCCGACTAGGCGCCACTCGATTTTTTAAAATTAAAATATTTATCGAAGCGTAAATTTTTATTGCACATACACAAAAACATATTAATTTAGGAATACACAATAATTTTATTTTTCGTTTATTATTATTTTGTGTAAGTACCAAAAAAAGAAAAAATAAATATATTTTGATTGTTATAAATACATTTTTTTTTGACGAGGAGTACTCAGCGTTACGAAAATTATAGAAGGGTCACATATGTCAAAAGATTGGAAAACACTGATTAAAGGATCAAATAAAATGTTTAAAACTGTTATAGGCTTAATAAATAATTGGTTAATTGATCAAATTAATTGAGTTTAATTCTCATATTCAACTTGAAGTATAGTGTAAAAATCGATCTTTGATATATCGTTTATTAGTTTAAAATCAGTAAGTAAATCAATTGAATCCCTTGGACCGTAACACATTAAGCCACAAAAAATTTCAGCATAATTTATAGATTATACTGCCTACGATTTATGATTTATAATCACACTAACTGAATTATTTCTTAAGAGTTTAAGCACTGTATCAATTAAAAAAAACCATATTTGTTTGTTATTCTGATTGAATTATGGATTTTTTAAACATAAAATTTCGTGGCAGTAAATGGTGATTCTTTATGAAGATGCATGATTATTAAGATTTTAAAGTTTCTATCTGAATAAATAAAAGATGATGGCTATTGAAAATTTCGAAACTTGTCTCTCATTGCATGATTCTAACCATGTTTTATAAAATTTTTCAATATCACGGGATATCTATGGTTGTCGTTTATTATGTGACTTTCTGTTGTCTATCTGCGAATTGTCTTAGAAACAATCACGGATGTTTTAGGAAACAACACATCGTAGAAGTCGGTTTACGGCGTATCTACGGGAGTGTGGGAGTGTCATAACCCCACGCAGAAATTAAATCGGCAAAATTTAAATGCCAGCTGAGAATGGATTATATAATGTATATAGCAAAATCTATGTCAAAGAAATTTTATTTTATTATGTATTTTTCATTTATATAGTCTTTTTGATATTTTATACAATATTATGTCACATTTCTAAATTTTTTACTTCAATTTAAAAATAAATATTTTTTTAAATTTTTAATTAATTAAATCATGAAATGTATGAAGAGTCTTTTTGAAATTTCTTCTAGACTACTCAATGAAAAATAAGATTAAAAATATTTATATTAATTACATAAAAGAAACGATTGTCGTTATTATATAATACATTTTTGTCATAATTGAAAATCAATACTTATCGGCAGATTTATTGCTCAGTCGTCAAATTTGTCATTAACATCCAACAACCTCTCATCTCCCATTAATCATTACTTAGGCACACCCATGGTCAGATGGCCACAGTGGAAGCGTACTATGCTTCCACCATGGAGGATTCAGATTCAATTCAAGGCCACAATTGTTTCAAGAAGGGTCCAGGCCCAGATTTTTGAACCATTCTTCACCTGATAATTGATCCCACCAGAGAAATAGGCTAAACAGCATTACAAAACACAGGAAAAAAATCACAGCTTTTAAATTTTCGAAATGGTTTCTTATTAATCAAGCTAGTAGTAATAAATCGATATCTGATTCTTTATTCAGATGGAAACAGTTCGAAATATTAAAAATATTTTTTAATTTTGAAACTATATCATACGAATGTTATGACATTCGTTATAATTTTTGTATTCTTATACAACAGCAGTTTATTCTGAATTTAATTTGCTGATATGGGAAAGGTAGTGATCAACAACAGCAGTTTATTCTGAATTTAATTTGCTGATATGGGAAAGGTAGTAAATACAAATGGAAATTATTTAATAGTTTTAAATATATCTTATATATTTATAAACTGAAATTTTTCGTTTCATTTTGACATGAAAGCCAAGTCAAGTATGTAAAAGCAAATCATTTTTTTAGGAAATGGTCAAAATATAAAGGACAGAATTGAAATCAGCACGGTAATTCTTGATTTTTGTCATAATTTTCGATTGAAGAAAATAATCAGGAATTTATTTAGATATATATATATATTCAAAAATTTTAGTAATACAAACTTAAAAATTCAGTAAAGTATATAATGACAGGATTCTTCTATTGAAAACATGATTTTTACACTTCAGTTTACAATCTGATAATTTAATCAAGATGTACACATCCAAAAATTTAAGTGCAATTTTATTTTTTCAATGAAAAAATATAAAATAAATTTTCTAATACATTTTGAAATTCATGTTTTATTTAATTTTCGTATTCAATCAGACTCGATTCTCATTAAACTGGCATCATTGGTTCTTAATCTGTGTTCATATGAAAAACGATAGGACAAAGAAAATTACAGAGTGGCATCCAAGTCAAGGGGAAAGATATTCTGGCAGGAAATACAAACGATGGAGAGATGATACAGTATAAGAAAAGTAATTGGATCCCAGCAAATGCAGATTGCACAAGAATGCTACAACATCTGGAAACAAAAGAAGGAGTCATATATATCCAGCAGTGGATGAAATAAGAATGATGATGATGATGAAACAGCGATATTGAATTCTATTCAAATACACTCCAAAATATCAGATTCATCAATATATGCATAATTGGTCAAAAAAAAAGCTTATTCAAAATTACAATCATCTGCGATGTTTTGTTTTCAAAATATTTTCAGATAAAAACAAGTAGCAGTAATTCAAAGATTACATATGTGAAACATGATTAAAAGGCATCCAGTAAATATAAACTAATGTTGTTCATGTTAAATAGGTTCAATCCTATCGAAATTTAAAAATTTTGAATGTTCACCAACTAGCACGATCAGATAGATTCATCAAAATTTAAACAAAAACATTACTTTATAAAGAAAGATGAACTGAACCTAAATTATTTTATCAGATTAATATTGATTCTTCAGACATTTTTCATATGTGTATTTAGATAAAATAAATAAATAATATCGTTTTTAAAAAACTAATCAAAAAATTATTCTATCTTTTTTTTCAATGAAAAACAAAGCAGCAGTTTAGAATTAATGTATTTTTAAACTTTAAGTTATACAGGTAGGCCTCGATTAGTGCGAATAATTGGTTCCACGAATTTCTCGCACTATTCGAAGTATTAACAATATGTAAAATATGGTAATTGGTTCTTGCTTTGTGAGATTCCGGCCATTAGCTAAATTATTTGTATATTTCATATTTTGATTTACAATAAAGAGCAGTTGTAAATTGTAAAATGTCTTAAAAGTTATGGATTTCTCACTACTTATGTTTACTAGGACATTATACAGGATGGAAGAAAAGTCTGTACCCGTCCAAACAACTTGATAACTATCATCGATTTCAAAAATCTGTTAATGCCAACAAATAGGAAGTTATGGTTAGTTTAATTACTGCAAATAAAATTAATAATTAAAAATTTTACTAATTTGTTATAAGGATTTATATTCTTGAAGTAATGAATATAACAATGCCAGAAAGGTGGGTCTTTATAGATCATATTCTGTACAATTTCATGATAGGCACGATATCTTTTACACAATATCATTAAAATTTACTGGCTAACTATTTGAACAGTAGATATTAATGTGTGTCTTTATAGATCATATTCTGTACAATTTCATGATAGGCACATGATATCTTTTACACAATATCATTAAAATTTACTGGCTAACTATTTGAACAGTAGATATTCTAAATAATAATTACTCAAAAACATGCATAGACATCTGTTGATTGTTTTTATTGGCCTTATGTGAACAATTTTTAATATTTATTCAGCTTATGATGACTAAATTTCAATTTAATATAATATCTTTATTTTTTAAGATTTCCAATAAACTTTCAAACTGATTGTTGAAACATTATACAAATTAATAACTTTAATTATTATTTTATTATTTATGTAATCTTTTTTACATACAATACTGCAATTTCACATCAATCATATACAGAGGTGCTTCTCTAGTAATGAAAGCAAGTTACGAACTTCAGTACATATAAACATTACATTTTCAAATTTATAATAGTAAAATAATTTTCAACAAAATACAGTCAATTCTGTTTAATTGGACCAGTCTGTTAATTGAGGCATCCACTTAATTGCACCAAATCTCAAAGAATGGAAACCAAACTAATAAACTAATAAATAATTTTTAAATGCTTAATTGGGACAGAAGCAGAAAAATAATTTAGCAATTTTTGACATATTTTGGGGATTTTTGAAAGTATGTCAACACAATGTACACTAATATTTGGCAACACTAGCATGATGCGAATCAGTTATCTGTTGTCGTGTGTCTGGCAATTTAAGCATCTGCTTTGATTCTACCATTACTATATAGTAGGGCTGTCCAATTATAATAAACCTGAGGGCCATAGCCGTGTTTACTAGAGATGTGGAGCTCTGCAGTTACAAAAAGGGGAGGGGCTTTGCTACTTGATATGCTATTGTCTCAACAAATGGAACACAAATATAAAGCTCTTTGGAAACCAATTTTATTTCCAGATTAACCAACCTTATATTTATCAGATTGCATCCAATAAACATGTTAACAAAAAGTTATAAATATTTTAACAAATTGCATCCAATAAACATGTTAACAAAAAGTTATAAAATATAAACAGTTCAAAAATATAAAAATAGCATGCATGTACCTGCTTAATGTGATAAATGAGGATAGGCAGCAGCATTTACAAGGACTGGATTTACATCCATTCCTGTTGTAGCTATCCACAGAATATGTAAAAGAAGAATCTCCAGGGTAGGTTCCGAATCGATTCTTAACTATTTTCATGTTAGAGAATGCACTTTCACAAAAATAAGTACTACCAAACGTTGATATTATTTTCTGACCAAAATCACAAATGGAAAACGTTCATTAAACAAAGCAGTTTACCCATGTGATCTGTTATGAAAAAGTCATTTTCACACCGCTACTAATATACTCGATTTTCATTTTCTATTTTATGTTTTTTCTCATTCATTTCACAGATGCAACGAACTCATGTAAAATAAAAATAAAATTAAACAGTAAAATAAAATTAAAACAGAATCTCATAACAATGATCATACAATCACTGAAATGGTGAGTGTTAGAAACCAAAAAATAACTAATATATAGTCACAATTCAAAACTTTAAACTGAAATAGATGCAAAATAAAAATAAAATTAAACAGTAAAATAAAATTAAAACAGAATCTCATAACAATGATTCACTGAAATGGTGAGTGTTAGAAACCAAAAAATAACTAATATACAGTCACAATTCAAAACTTTAAACTGAAATAGTTAAAACTAAAATTGATGTGATTGAAAGTTTTATAAAAATGTGATGTCATTGATAGCTTGTTGATCATTAAATAATTACTAATAATTAAGAAAAATTAATTAATTTAATATAATTCAATTGTAGAATTCTTTTTATTAATCTCTTAAACAAGTAATAAATAAAAGTGAAAAAAAAAATTAAAAAGTAATATTATATCAGAAATTGTGAAAGCCTCACTGGCCGCACAAAATGGCTTGGCGGGCTGCCTTTTGGACAGCCCTGCTATATAATGTACTGTACCTAGTGATATTCATTTAAAGTGCCGATTTTTTTTATAATTTTTAAATCTTTGCGAAGATGCCAAGAAATGAAGCTGTAAAATTTATAATGTATCTATTATTTTTTCTTCACTATTTATAGTATGAATATTTTCTGAATTTTGGTTTAACAAAGCATTAAAATAGGTACCTAATTTTTATTTTTTACTTGCATATTATATATTTTATTTTAGAATTTATTATTAGTTCGTTTAATTGGGGAGCCGCTTAATTAGGCCAAAATGGATTAGTCCCAATGTCTCTCAATTAAGCGGAATAGACTGTATATTGTAAAACTGTATATCATTTAAAATTATTTGTATCAGCCACTTAATTAGGCCAAAATGGATTAGTCCCAATGTCTCCCAATTAAGCGGAATAGACTGTATATTGTAAAACTGTATATCATTTAAAATTATTTGTATATTTCATATTTTGATTTACAATAAAGAGCAGTTGTAAATTGTAAAATGTCTTAAAAGTTATGGATTTCTCACTACTTATGTTTACTAGGACATTATACAGGATGGATGAAAAGTCTGTACCCATCCAAACAACTTGATAACTATCATAGATTTCAAAAATCTGTTAATGCCAACAAATAGGAAGTTATGGTTGGGCTATCTGATGGTGACTTTCAAATAAGTTTATTATGCAAATGAATATATTTGCAAATCCTCTCTCTCTCAAATTGTAACAGATTGTAATTGGAAATTTTTCCCTAACTTGTTCAATATTCAATTCTGAGTATTCTAAAAACTTGATAATTATTCATCTGATTTTTATGAAGTTATTTGGAGGAGTACAGACTTTTCTTCCATCCTGTACATTATTTTAATAATATAAAAAATACAAAATTACTAGAACCAGACACAAAAACAATGCTTTTTATATATTAGTGTATTGGGTCAGGGTCTCGAACCCATGCAATTTCATTGACCAATCACAGAATTTACTGATTATATCATGAGTGGTTGTAAGTTGAGGATTACCTGTATTTCTGATGGCAAGATTTCTATTACAAAACTCTGCTTTGGAACTTGTTTTTATAAAAAAAATTAAAATTTCAGATGCTTTTTATATATTAGTGTATTGGGTCAGGGTCTCGAACCCATACAATTTCATTGACCAATCATAGAATTTACTGATTATATCATGAGTGGTTGTAAGTTGAGGATTACCTGTATTTCTGATGGCAAGATTTCTATTACAAAACTCTGCTTTGGAACTTGTTTTTATAAAAAAAATTAAAATTTTAGCTTGAGATTGTGCAATGGAGATAAATCAATAGAAACTTTAATCTATAACAACCAGGCTAAATGTTGCTTCAGATAAATTTATCCATCAACTAGAAGAAATCTCAGCCTTGGAATTAAATGGAAAACTATTTTTAGAGAAGGGGAAAAAAATCTATCACATTGATGGATTTTTGATTGTTCTTTGTGGACACAAAATATGCATTTCAGCTAATCAGCTAGCTCTCGTCAGTTTTGTTAAACAGATATCAAATTTAATTTATAATTTTTAATAGTTTAATGATATTTATTGTAAAATCATGATATTAGCCAAACATATCATAGAATTGACAAGATTGTAAGAAACAATGTACATTTAGAGACCCATGTTTTTTAATTAAGTTTTTTTTATTATATAATAAAATAATTTTATTTATATATTAATTAATTATATAACTATGTACTATGTAACTTTTAAATATAATTTATCAATTTAAATAATATCTTTTAATTTCTTACCTTCAGCACTTTTAGCAGTTGAGTTATCTATTATTTACTTAATTTAGCAAAAGTGTTCGGTAACCTTTTACCATCATCAGGCTTCTATTCTTTCAAAGTGTTCCAAATTCTAATACGTTTCAGCAAAGAAAAAACAAAGAAAACCACAAGCATTGCCATGGTGATTTATATTTTCGTAGCATTTTTTCACAGGAAACTGTTTTATTATTATTCCTAGCTTAACTACACGTTTTGCTTCTAAGAGTGACCCGTATGGTTGTTTAAAAATTCTACTGCGTAATTCCAGGCAGGGGGGAGTTCAATTGCTGTTTTATCGTTTATTAAGTCCTCCTTTCTCTGTCTGGCTCTTATCTCTAGGGTTTCCGCTGTGATTGCTTGGTTAATCCTCCGGAGTGGTTTTACTATCCTAGCCTTATCCCAGTGTATCTGCATATCGCTGCTGTATGCTTCAACCGCCAGCGCCGTAGTCATTCTCCCCTTAGCTATATCCTTCTTGTGCTCTTCTACTCTTTGTGAAAGGGTTCTGGTTGTAACCCCTATATAAGATGCTGCGCGTCCTGTGGTCTTGTCCTCGACTGGTATTTTATACACCCCTTGTCTTTCTGCTTCTTTCAGGGGGTCTTTCTCGTTCCTTAGCATTTCAAATATTGTCGGAGCCCTCTGAATTGCTAATCTCTTATTGCTTTTTTGGCTATCTTATTTATGACCTTATGTTTACTTAGGCTGTACGGGACTGGCATAAAACTTTCTTGTAGCCGCATACTTCCACCTTTGTCCCTGGGTGTCTCGTTAAGGCTGTGTTGTACCTTTCGTCTTATATTTTCCATAAATGGTTTGGCATAACCATGCTGGATACCTGTTTCTCTAACTCCCTCTTTAAGTCATTGGGCTCTGTGCAGTAAGTCATGGCTCGTCTGTCGATAAAACAGCAATTGAACTCCCCCCGCCTGGAATTACGCAGTAGAATTTTTAAACAACCATATGGGTCACTCTTAGAAGCAAAACGCGATAAAACAGTAATTGAACTCCCCCCTGCCTGGAATTACGCAGTAGAATTTTTAAACAACCATATGGGTCACTCTTAGAAGCAAAACGTGTAGTTAAGCTAGGAATAATAATAAAACAGTTTCCTGTGAAAAAATGCTACGAAAATATAAATCATCATGGCAACACTTGTGGTTTTCTTTGTTTTTTCTTTGCTGAAACGTATTAGAATTTGGAACACTTTTGAAAGAATAGAAGCCTGATGATGGTAAAAGGTTGCCGAAAACATTTGCTAAATTAAGTAAATAAAAGATAACTCAATTACTAAAAGTGCTGAAGGTAAGAAATTAGTTTACGAGTAAAAAGCAGTAAAAATGGAAGATAATGTCTTTTAGTTTAAAATATATTTTTAGTTAATAAATTAGAGAAAAGGAAAAAATAAACAGTTTACAGCATATGAAGGGAATAATAATTAAGTATTTGCCTAATACTTCCCTTTTTTCTCCTTATTATATGATAAAAAAAATTCTAATAAAAAAAAAAGACAAGAAATCTCAATAGTGAAGTTAATAATTATACATACAAATTACATTATTTATTTTGTATCTTCCATCTTGTAATGTATTTTTTAATTTTATTAAAATAATTATGTAAAAATTTATATGCATAAATTCAACATTAACTTTGCCAGGAATAAAGAAAAGTCTTATGTAAGTAACAGAGTTGTTCCTTATATATTTGATAATAGAAAAGTTACTTACATAATAGGTTATTAATATTTGGCATATACAGAATCATTAGGATGTTGCAAATAGTAACTATCATATATATTTGCACTGTCCACAATATTTAAGTAATCATTATGTGAATGAATGGCCAAATAATAAACATTCATAAGATCTATTAAAATAATTCTGCACAATTATTAAATTTTATGCTTTAAAAGTTCTAGAATATTGAACTGTCTTCAAATCCTTAAAATAATCTCACAAGAGAAGTTAAATCAGGCAAATGTGATAATCTTGATATTCTGTTAATACAAATCTAACATGATCAAACATACATGGATTAAATTAATAGGAATAATTGTTTAACATCTCAAACTAGTAGGAATAATTGTTTTATTCCTACTAGTTTGAGATTTTATATATAATAAGAGAAATCAAAAAGAACATTCCTTTTCAATCTATTGCTTCTTATTTATCTAGTATTATGACAGAAATGTATTGATGTCTGTTTTGTTTATAGTAAAATTTTTCTATCTTTTTAAAAGCTGTTGTTTTTTCCATACTTCAGATATGATTATAATATTTGGCTATCCCAGCAGGTACTCTGATGAACATTTACCATTCATTTATTGCTGTCACCACAATGCTATGCTTATAAGATAATCACTTAGTACATCTGCAATAGCTCTTGTGAATATCATTTTATTTCTACTGCAATATGAAACATTTTATCAGAAATATACGATTGTTTTTAATTTAAATCACTAAAACTTATTTAGTTTCTAATTTAAATAGTGTTTACATTTTGAGACATTGTATAAGTTAAACTATATATTTCTGAAATTGTTTAATATCATGATACAACTTCATTACACAAATGACAAACAAAATACAGTCAAACCTCTCTAAGTGGATTTGTTTCGGACTGACAAGGGAATATCCACTTAACCAGTGTCAATATATTAGCATGGATATAACATCGAAAACATCATTTCTATAATCTATGACAAGATTTTTATTATCTATAAATAAATATAGATTTGTAATTCATATACCATATTTCAAAAAAATCAATTTAAAAATCAATTACATATTTTGTAGAGTCCTCAATGTGCAACAATTTTTATTTATGTCTAACATTTTTAGTTTTCAAGATATATTATGAAAACAAACTTGAAAATGTAATTTTCATTCTCTCAACTTTGCATTGCAGTTAGCATTTCACTTCCATAACAGTCCACTTCTGTTATGGTATAAAACTGTACATACTCTGATAAACATTATTTAATGTTAAAAATCCTGATTCACTTAACCAATATTACTTACTTATCAAGACTCTTTAAACACTGAGAATCTGATTCACTTAACCGGATTATTCATTTATCCAGGATCCACTTAGAGAGGGTTGACTGTATTGTAAATTATGCATTTGTTATGGAACTGATTTAGTTGAAAAGTTACAAACTGTAGATAAAACCAAACATCAATTTATACAACTAATATTGTTCAACAGATTGACTCATTTAGAATTCTGATGTGCTTATTGGATTCCATATGAATTTAAAAAACTTTAATATAATCATTTGCAAACAATTGAACAGACTAAATTTGTCACATCAACAAAAAATTTATTCTGTACATCATACATCTGTGCAATTTTTCTTGAATTACAACAACTTCAGACAATTTCTACTTTTTCTCACAATAGACAATATTCTACCATTTTGGATCTAAAGATTACTGAATGTACAAAAACTGCAATTGACAAACCTGCAAATTATCACAGAGTTTCAGGCTGTGATAAATTATAATATAGTTTCAACTATGACAATTATCATGCATAGATATACTGAAGCCTCTTCAAAGTATGAGGAAATAAATAACAGATAAGTCGTTGCAATTTTGTATTTCAAATTCAAGGTACAGCTAATTCTTCTTCAGAGACAAAAGAATATCTTGTTTTATTTCAAACCGAACTATACAACTTTCTTGATATTTTAATAATAAATTACAACTTGAGTAAAAACAAACATTCTAAATATCATAACATTAAAAATTATTTGAACTCTAGTTAGTGTCAATAACATATATAAATACCAGAGAACTTGAGTAAAAATGAGATTCAAAACATCTGTAAATGAGTTTTGATTTATATTTTAAAGATTTAAAAGTATTGGGAAATAATTATTCAGCTGAATTAAAGTGTAAAGTTAATCATCTTGCAAGATTCAAACAATTAAAATTTAAAAATTATAAATATGAATGAATATTTTCATGTTAAATTTAATAATTAATTATTTTGGCACAAAACATTCCATAAATTTGACTAAATGATAAAAGCTATGAAAAATTTTCCTTAAACAATTACATTCTTATATATTATTCATCACAAACAAAAAATTTCTCTTATGTCATTGCAATATTCATTAACTTTGATTATTTTCTTCCTACATTCGGTATGTGTAACCTTAAATCTAACACAGTCATGTGTCTCTAGGTAATTAATTATTTTGAGAGAGAGGGAGAAGAAGAGAATTCTAGATTTTCTCCCAAAAAGTGTAGTAGAGGTGGGTCTAGGGTAGTTTGGTATAGGAAGGAAATTAAATTTTAGATACATTTTATTATTATAAATGCAAACCAAAATTCCTACCCTGGACCCACTACCACACATGTCCAGAGAAATTAATTACATAAAATCAACAAAAAAAAAAAAAAAAAAAAAAAAGAAAGGATAAAAAAAAAAAAAAAAAAAAAAAAAAAAAAAAAAAAAAAAAAAAAAAAAAAAAAATATCTGCATTTCATATAGAAAGAAAAACGAGCGTAGAGAGCTGGAAACAAGCTGCACATAAAAAAACCGAATGTACAAAAATATACACTGATTCAACATTTCGATTCCATAGAATCCAAAATTATTGTAAATGACATGTATAATATATATATATTAAATCTTCACAAATACACGTCAAAATAATTTTTAAATGTTTCACACAGTCTGTTGATTCTGGAAGAAAGACCACGGGTTTTATGAACGATTTGAAACAGATCTTCGTGGTCGGTGTGGTAGTGGGTGCCAAGGATGACTTTAAACTGGTAACCTTTTCCTCCTGCAAGAAGCAGAGAGGGACACATCAAAAATCATCATAAATTTTTTATTAAGTGAAAAGTGAAGTGTCATGCTCACACTGTCCAGGAGTAGGGGTGATTCTTGATTTTTCTAAAGGTTCAACATAATTGGCTGGAAACAGTCCGACGACTCCATTAATTTCTCCCCTCCACCATGCAGTGTCTTCTTTGTTATGTACAGTAATTACTTGGCCTTTCTGGAATGTTAATTCATCCTCATGTTGGGCAGTAAATGGATAGAGAGCTACTACTTGATCTAGAAATAAATGTATTTAGTCTACTTAATTGAAGACATGTTATAATGAATGCAATATACTAATTACCTAGAGATGGTTGTGGTTGAGTTGTTCCATTTACTGTTTCATCTGCCTGTTGTTTCTGTTGTTGTTGCTGAGCGTCTGGTGTGCTACGGTTACTGCTTGTTCCACTTCCACTTAAAGGTTTTACATATGAGGCAGGGAACCAGCCAATCTGTCGCTTCTTACCTTTGATCTATTTTCAAAAGAATTATTAGCTTTTCTGTCAAAGATAAATATTAAGATTTGTTAAATTAAACATTACCTGCATTTCTCCTTCCCACCAACCACTGGGGCTTTTTTTTCTAACTTGAATGAGTTGCCCACGTTCCAAGCTCAACTGACCTGGACTTGTAGTTTGATATGGGGCTATCACAGTAACTATCTCTGGTTTCTTAAGCATTTTTGTATTCTGCAAGGATGATAACAATGATGAAATAAAATATCTAGATCATTATTGAAAAATGACAATAGCAATCATTTTTGCACAGGTAAGATTTAAAAGAAAACAACAAGAACATGCAATTTAAAAATAGTAATAAAGGATTTTCTAAGGGATTACATTAAGATTTAAAAAGCACTGCAGCATTTTAATTATTAATCTAAAATTAAATACTTCAAAGCTTCAATTATGCAATTCATGTTTTTACAAAAGGTTTCATTAAATGATATATATTATATAAGGTTTTTCTTAAAATTAATAAAAAAACTCAAAGTAAACTTGAACACTGATGATTTTTATTTTCTCAGGCATAATTCTAAAAAAGTACTCAGATATAATTATAAATACTACAGGAATGGTTTTATAAAGGCTAAAAACATAATAATAATAATTATTATAGGAAATGTTTTCAATATTCAGTAATTTTCAGACTTACCCAAAGTTTATAATTGAATTTAAAATAAGCTTCAGAAAAGACCAAAGATTGCTAAATATTGATTGACAATATTTCCTATGGATCTAATAAAGTTTAATGCATTTATAGATTTTTGTAATGATACTGAAGTTATTCAGTATGAAAAATTTTCTTTTTAAATAGAATGATTACGAATTTTATATAATTTACATGAAGTTAAATACATGTGTTAATTTTTGTAATAAATATATTAACTTCCAGATTGCAGTATTTATAATTTTTCAGATAATTTTTTCATTGTTTAACAATTTTTTAATTATTTGGACAATTTTTGAAGTTATTTAGAATCATTCAATGAGACATCTTGTATATAAGCAATTCATTATACTATGCATGATAAAAAAAAAAACAGTGCACATCATAAATAAGAACTTATATGACAAAACATCTTTCAAATGATTATTAATGTTAAGATTTAAATGAAATAAACTGAAGCAAAAAAAGTAAGAGATTAAATACTTATTTATTTAGATAATGTTTTCAGCCACCACCAGTCGAACATGTGTGTGATAAGGATATTGAATGGCCGAAAAAATTACTTATTTATTTAAGTATTTAATCTTCTACTTTTGTACTTCAGTTTACTTTATTGTTACTAATTGTAGTATGAATCATTATATGTTAAGGTTTAATTTTCTGTTAATATTTTATTCTATTGTTCAAAACCTGTTTAATTTTATATGATGAGTTCAGTTCTTATTATGATGTAAACTTTGAATTCCTTAATACAATTTATACTTAGCTGGAACAATTTGTTTTATGATACAGAATTATATATTTGTGTTAGATAAAAGCAGATATGCTCTCTTAATAGAAAGTGAAGAAAATTCCAACTTTTGATTACACTTTATAAATCTAAGAAAATAAAATTTCTATTTTTAAAATCTAAAATTACATAATAATAGGGAAACCAAGCAGATTTTTATGGTAATAGCTTGACTGCCTTGTAGAGATTGACATGTTTTCCTAAATATGCAAGAAAATGTTTGGGAGGTATAAATACATCACAAAACTCTCATTGCAAACTGTGGTCTCAAAATCTGGCAGTCAAGATATTACACACATTGAATCAGACAATTGAAATTATACATTAAATAAATTTTTTCTTTTGGGTTTTAAGTTTTAAAAGCACACCTTTGGTTTGGGACTGTCCACAGCAGGTACCTCTGATTTTATGGTCTACGGAGGTCGCCATTGTTAATATGGAAGTAATGGTTAGTAACAAATAGAATTTAAATTATTTAAATCAATAGTTAAAATATTAAATTAACAATAGGTAATTCTCAATAACAATTTAAAAAGAAATATGAAATTAAAATAGAAAAAATATATATTTTTTTTTTAAGAAAGGAATAATTTTGAACTACAGTTACATTTTAGTGTTATTGAGGATTAACTATATTTTATTTATAATTAATATAA
>AYEL01073593.1:0-18423 GCA_000484575.1 Olivierus martensii
TCCAGAGTGGAAAGCCGAAGCGTTTCCACGTGGCCAATCCGGCCGACCCAGGCGGCGGCCATTTATAAGCCCATCACAGGCTGGCCAACATCCATGATGGAGTGTAAAAAGTAGTAATTATTGAGAAATTCTAAATATTTACCAATATTTCAGATAGTCGGCCAGATGGCCATAGTGGAAGCTTGTTATACTTCAACTGTGGAGGATTTGGGTACATTTCCTGGATTCATACCTTTCTAAGAGTTTTTTTAAGAAAATCCTAAGACCTAGCCCATTTCGTTGAATCCAATGATTGAATCCGTCCACCATTTGACATTGACCCAAGCATTGACCCTACCAGGGTGTATACGTCGGCCGGATGGCCGCGTGGTAAAGCTTCGGCTTACCACCCTGGAGGATCCGGGTTCAAATCCGGGTCCCACACCTCCAATTTTTCAGGAGGGGTCCGGGCCCGGCCTGTTGAACCCCATCCTTCAACCATCCGGTTGACCCCATCATGGGTGCTGGCCAGCCTGTGATGGGAGCTATAAATGGCCGCCGCCAGATAAAGAATATCCCATGAGGCCATATGGCGGCGTAATAAAACTAACCTAACCTAACCTAACCAGGGTGTATACCGTGTATACTATCGATATGGTAGACACTGAAATGTTTACCATAAATACGCTATTTAATATATATTATGGAAAGCTGCATAAAATCACAGAGTTCTATAGTAAAACCCACACAAATAGAAAAATTATTTCAAATAAGCTTTATGCATTAAGATAAAAACTATATATTACATATCATTTATGATATGCCTACCTTCTTTCAATCTATTAATTTTTTATAACATAACAATAATATATTTCTGAATAATTGAGCGGATGGCTGCGTAGTAAAGCTGTGGCTTACCACCCTGGAGGATCCGGGTCCCACATCTCCAGTTTTCAAGAGGGGTTCGGGCTTCAACCATCCGGTTGACCCCATCATGGGTGTTGGCCAGCCTATGATTGGCTCTACAAGTGGCCGCCGCCAGATACAGTATATCCCATGAGGATAGGGGCTATAAGTGGCCGCCTCCAGATATAGAATATCCCATGAGGATATGGCCAATAAGTGATGGTCTCTATAAGTGATGATGGGCTCTATAAGTGGCCGCCGCCAGATACAGAATATCCCTCGTTAGGTTAGTTTGGATGAAATTAAAATAAGTCCCTTTGAATAAAAGGATGATGAGTCAGATTAATCCACATGTCAATTAAATATGATGATAACATTTTTGATATGGGTTATATCGCATCCAATTCCTCGAATTATATAACTGGTATCCAATATCGAGAGTGCAAATATTTATACAGATATTCTGAGATTATCGCACACTTTTTCTGAACTAAAATAAGATTTAATTATTTTCCAACAAGTCAATGATTCAAAACACATCTCCAATTTGGCATAACGGTTGTTCCGACTAAAATTCCACAATGGCCTTTTAATTTTCTGATCTGAATTCTACAGAGTATTGTTTCCCAGTCTTTATACCGTATTGCTGAGGACCATTTTTCTCAGTATATTTTTTTACGGTCCAAAAATATAATCACACATAAAAAAAAAACATGTGATAGAGTCAACCAGAATGTAGAGAATGTCAGAAATAAATGATTTATTATGCATTATACTGTACTTAATATCTTTCAAATTTATTATTATTTTATTTTTTTTTAATATTATTTATATATGCAGTTTTTGTAATTTTCTAAGTACCGGTATCGTGTTTTAATCATTCTTTAGTAAATATTAATGCAGAAAATAATATTGAATTCATACTCAAACAAGCAATGTAATGAATTTTGAGTTATCCCAATGCAGAATCAATGCATTCTGTGGGACCAATATTAAGCGTACTAATGTATTAATCAATACTTAATAGATAATTTGTTCGAAGTTTGTGCTTCATTCAGAATTTTTAGGCTATTCGATAAGTGGAACACATAAGATCATCGTGTTACTATCTGACTATGTGACCTTATTAATAATTTTTGGACAATAGTATTTACTAGATATTCATTAAATTCAATAGGGATTTTCTGCCATCAATATTGGCCTTTAACATCTTTTTGAATCCTGCAACTTTGACCATTTAAAAATGGCAAACATCTCAGATACACACTTGAACTAATTAATGAAATTCGGTAAAATGATAGAGTCAAATTAAAATTTCTGTCAATTAATCTAAGTTCAGCGCTATAAAAATGGCGGATGAACGAAGTTGAGTTTTTTTTTCCTAATAATTTTTGAATTGTTTAATTGATTTTAATCACATCGAGTCAAATTAAAAATCTAAGTTCAGCGCTATAAAAATGGCTGATGTACGAAGTTGAGTTTTTTTTTCCTAATAATTTTTGAATTGTTTAATTGATTTTAATCACAAATTTAATAAGGTATCAACTCATTACAGTCAATTTCGGAATAAGATTGATAAATCTTATAACTTCATCCATTTAAAAATTGCGGTCGTTCAAACTTCCGAAGTTCCTCACGATAACTATTGAACTATTTGATAAACTTGTATGATATTTTAAAAATATACACTATTACAAATGACTTTTATGACATACATATTTATTCCACATCTTTTAATCGCACAAATTCAGAAAATCTATAATTCTTTCCTGAACGACTTGTTTGTTCTATATTGAAATTAAATCTATTATAGAAATCCCATTTCCAATTTTCTATAACAGTATTTTCCATTGAAAATGTTAAATACAACTGTAAAAATTCAAACATCTCTAAATTTATTTGTGCTGAACTATTAATACTTATAAGAATGAGTTTTTAAAGTAAGATGATTTATATAATTACAGTATATAATCTTTCAAAACAGGAGAAAGATGAATAAGAACAGTAAATCTCATAGCTATCAAAATTAATCACTAAAAATTTTCAGTTCTCAGATAGCTTTATTCCAATCAAAAAAGTTCTAATACAATACTAGATATGAAATGATAAATAAATTATTTTAAATAATGAAATATTTTCCTCTTTCAAAACTATTATATTGTACATACCATTTCTATCAGATACAAAAATAAATTTCAGAAAATTATTTTCACTAAAGGAGATATGTATCATAGAAAAGTTTGAACTAAATTATAAATTATTTTATGAATGGAATTGAAATTGATACACTTGAAAATTTATTTACCAATATATCAACAAATAATAGTGTTTTAAATAATCATGTGAAATGTAATTATAATGTTGCTATTATCAAGGAATTATGCCTTATTTACCAACTTACATTAAAATGCAACAAAGTTTTACTTCAAATACATACAGTGACTTCATTTTTTCATTACACGTAAGAGCCAAGTGTCTGAGCCTATGTTATTAACCAAGATGTCACTGAACATGCAGTAGCAAGTTACAGTTGTAGCCTGGGCAATTGCATAATCAGAATGAAAGACTGGAGAAATATGATTTCAACGTATCATTGCTGCTGTCAACTGTGTGAAAGAGGAGAAAACAACTGCTTACAACGGAAAACTGCCAGAAAGGACAATCTCCTGGAATGCCTCGCAGTAGCACCGATGCAGCAACATCAGAAAGGATTGTGGAAGCGTTCATCAAACCACACAAATCAACCAGGCAAGGTGCACCTGAGCTTAGCATCAGTCAGTCCAGTGTGTCTCCAGTGGCGTAGCTGAAAACTGCGAGGCCCCCCGCAAAAGTTTCGATGGGGCCCCCTCTTTTGTCTCGTGTTTTGAAACGTGAGAGGTACCATCCTTTTCCAAAGCATTGTCGATTATGTTTGGATATACCCGCGAATAGTTTGAGGCAATAAAGTGAATCTGATTGTTATTGCTATGTTTTGTTCTTTAATTTGAAGATTTAACTTTCCTACAGCTTCCTGCAGCCATAATGCTGTCATCACACGATATGATCAAATGTGTAGCCATATTTCTGATTCACCCTTATATATACACATATATATTTCAGTAAAAATGATAAATTTTTTCATATATTGCGCGAAATTATCACTTTTACCGGTAATTATGCATACCCGCCAGTTCATAGTGGTAATTATGATAAATACTTAAATAATCAAAAACTTAATTAAAAAACTTATTTAAATACTTAATTAATCAAATTTACCGGACATTATGCATAATTGCCAGTCTAGATGGTAAATTTCATTAATAATGTATTCTCATCGAGTAATGAAGTAGTTCGCTGCATTCATCTTTATGTAAAACTTCGGCTTTAAGTAGTCAAAGAAAATAAAATCTCACTCGGTTCAAGAAATAATGGCAAATGAAGATGCGGAAATTAAAGTTGACACTCGGATAAAAACATCTATAAAACTTGATTATGATAGGCCCGATATTTTTGTATATGACAAAGAAAGAAAGATTATATGGTTTATTGAGATCGGAATCACAAATACAGATTTGATAACAGCTGAAAGTGAAAAAATGCGAAAATATAAATTAATGGCAAATGAATTGAGCATGATTTATAAATGCCAACTTGCCAAGTAAAGAGAATTCCATATGTGATGATTTGCAACAACTTTTCACCAAAATCATATCCAAGCTATCGATTTGCCCCTAAATGTAGAAGCATACATCCAGACTCTAACCTCAAAAACATCATCTTTAAAAAGAGACGCGGATTTGGCCAAGAGGGTGTTGTAAAAGTGAAAAAACAGAAGTCTATAATTAAATTATTAATTAAAACAACAAAAGGCGGGAAACTTTATGATATTTATCAAATTTATAAACTATATTTCGGAAATTATATAAATATCGCTTTAAAAGTAATATATTCAGCGGTATTTATAAAACTTACCAACTTCATTAGGGAATTATATATAATCGCCGGTAAAAGTGAGAAATTCTGGCATACTTATCAAATTTACCAATATCATTTGAGAATTATGTAAAATCGCCGGTAAAAGTGAGAAATTTAGTGAAATTGATCAAACTTACTACGATGATTGGTGATTATGCATAATAACCGGCGGCGATTATGTATAATCAGTGCCGTAGCGAGGCTATGGCCACGGCCATAGGCGCCACTTGAAATAGGCGTCTAATTTAAGGGATCACTACCATCGTCCACCTTACAAAGGTACCTTTTATATTTTGAGCCATAGGTACTTAGAGCAGTAGCTATAACATTGTGTATAATTACCAATTAATCACTTTTACCGTAACATATATATAAAATTGTATAATACTGTTTTATCAATTGATATAAGTTGTAGGTAAATCACTACCATAATTATTATAGTCATTATTATATACTATTTAACAACCAATACGGAGTTAATATAGTAGATAATTAAACATTTTACCAACCTGAACGATTGTACTGGTGAGTACCGTCTGAATATCAGTACTAATTATAATAATCAGGGCCAGATTATTAAGTTCAAGCTAGTGCGGGGCCTGCAGCATATGCTAAGAAAGGGTCCCTATATTAAAAAAAACAATAAAACAACGCAGATATATTTGAACATATACATTTTTAATTTACGTATTATTTATCATTATCAAAAATAACAACACAGTCAACACTAAATATTAATTTTTCTACATTTAGCATCAGGGGCGGATTTAGGCATGGTCTTTATGGGCTATAATCCAGTTCAATCAAAGAGGGGCTTCGCGGTCAAAAAACTTATAATAAAAAAACAATTTAAATCAAAAATTTAAGAAAAAATAAATTATACAGAATTTTTTCGTATTAAAATTTAAATCGTTGGTTTGCAACACTATTAGATTTGAAAAAATATCAAACTTTTTTTTGCATATTTTACCCCCTCTTTCCAATCAGGGAGATTACTAGGGTGCAGAGCCAGTTCCAACTACGGGCTGCACCCACACCGGCGAAGGGGGCTGGATGGTGAAAGACGGGGATCACAGAGCTGAGGCCAGTACCCCGAAAAAAATCCGGAATTAGACCCGGGACGCGAACCCGGGTCCTCCTGCGTGGCACGCTGACACCGTTATCACTCGTCCATCCGGCTGCTAGCAATGTTTTAAGTGAATCTAAATAATAAATACGGTTCTATCTTCTGTCGGTAGTCAATTATGCAAATAATGTGGCAATGTCGGAATGGAAGTGCAAGTCTAACTCCTTTAAAACATGTTAACTTAGCGTAGATCACACCGTTAGGCTAATTTCGGTTAATTGGGTAGGCCCCCAAACAGTGTTAGTCTAGGGCCCCCAAAGTTAACAGTCTGCCCCTGATTACTCGACGAAAATTCAAAGATTTTAACTCTACCGGCCTTTTTGTCTTTTTATCAAATATTTGTATTTATATCATATTTAATTGTTATTTTACTTTATATTGTTGCCTGATTTTATTTGATATATGGCGGATTATATTTATATATGTAGTTTTGTCTGTTTTGACATTTTATATTTAAAATATTACTATTGGCTGTTTATACCATTTTTATACTATATTTTATTGGCTTATATATTTATTTGTCAATTTGCTTGGTTT
Organism: Olivierus martensii; assembly: GCA_000484575.1. NCBI lineage: Eukaryota > Metazoa > Arthropoda > Arachnida > Scorpiones > Buthidae > Olivierus > Olivierus martensii. The sequence continues at coordinate 6,503 of AYEL01073593.1, forward strand.
TATATATCTTTTATTCGGAATATATTTGTTAATCTTTACCCAATATCTGGCGCAGTTTTGTCCATGAGGCAGGCCCTTGTGCCATTAAACGCCAACAAAACAAACCGAATCGACGAGAATGTATAATTTATCAAATTTACCATTCTAGACTGGGGATTATGCATAATGTCCAGTAAATTTGATTAATTAAGTATGCTTTATCATATTTATCACAACGAACTGGCGAGTCAGTGGCGTAGCGTGGGGGGCGGCAAAGGGGGCGCCTGCCCCGGGCGGCACTTTACTAGGGGCGGCAAAATCCCTATGGTTGAATTAATATTAAGAAGACTACAGGAGATCCAACTCCGCAAAAACAGTGAAGCTGAAAACGTCCGCAACAATTTTGTGTGCAGTAGCTACTTACTGCGACTGCGCAAAGTATTGCCCCACTACTCTCCATAAAGTGTTATCTTTTATCAACACATGCACAACTACTTGCATATCTAAAAACAGTTTGGATTCGCAATTTCGTTCTTTGTTGATGTATATTAGTGTCAACTTTCCAAACACAATATAGACCCGCCATTCTCAACCCGCAGGCCGCATGTGGCCCGGCAAGCTTTTATGTGCGGCCCGGAATGCATAGTCATGAATTTAACGAAAACGCGGAATTCTTCTCCCACATGCAAAAAAAATAAAAATTCTGATATTAACAAGTTTATAAATCTGGAAAAATTAGAATTTTCCTAATTTGCTAGGTCCTTCTTGAGGCACTCATAAAATTTTACAGGTCATAGGTCAATTTGGAAAATACAGATTTATGGCATTCATGAATTGAGAAGTCGATAGTTTTTTGTAGGCGATTTTTTAGAAATCAGACTTTTCTCACGTGACACCAACCGGTTGCGAATGCTGATACAGTATGATGCGGCCCGCTTAATGTAGCAAACAAATGTATGCGGCCCATTTAATGTAATAAAGAAATGTTTGCGGCCCGGGGAAAAAAAAGGTTGAGAACCACTGATATAGACAAACATCTTGCTTACCTAAAGTATTAAATGCACAATATTTGTTTTAGAGCATTTTTCAGAGGAGTTTATACTGATTTTGTCAAATATGAAACTTGCGAAAAATTTGAACAAGTTTGATGAAAATTAGCCAGCAAGATCTAATTAATAATATTGTTAAATAAAAATGCTTCAATTTTACTAAAAAATCTTTGCATAACATTACCACGACAAGGTGGAAACGCCATCGAGGGAGAAGGTTGCGCCTGCCCCAGGTGGCACTTTTCTAGGGGCGGCAAAATCCCTATCGTTGAATTAATATTAAGAAGACTAGAGGAGATCCAACTCCGCAAAAACAGTGAAGCTGAAAACGTCCGCAAATATTTTGTGTGCAGTAGCTACCTACTGCGACTGCACAAAGTATATGCCCCACTACTCTCGATAAAGTGTTATCTTTTAACAACACATGCACAACTACTTGCATATCTAAAAACAGTTTGGATTTGCAAATTTTGTTCTTTGTCGATGTATATTACCTTAGATGTGAGATCAGCAAGTGTCAACTTTCCAAACACAATTATAGACCCGCCATTCTCAACCCACAGGCCGCATGTGGCCCGGCAAGCTTTTACGTGCGGCCTGGAATGCATAGTCATGAATTTAACGAAAGCGCGGAATTCTTCTCCCACATGGAAAAAAAATAAAAATTCTGATATTAACAAGTTTATAAATCTGGAAAAATTAGAATTTTCCTAATTTGCTAGGTCCTTCTTGAGGCACTCATAAAATTTTACAGGTCATAGGTCAATTTGGAAAATACAGATTTATGGCATTCATGAATTGAGAAGTCGAGTTTTTTGTAGGCGATTTTTTTAGAAATCAGACTTTTCTCACATGACACCAACCGGTTGCGAATGCTGATACAGTATGATGCGGCCCGCTTAATGTAGCCAACAAATGTATGCGGCCCATTTAATGTAGTAAACAAATGTTTGCAGCCCAGGGGAAAAAAGGTTGAGAACCACTGATATAGACAAATATAAGTATCTTGCTTACCTAAAGTAAAGACACACAAGCAGTGGCACGTTATCCTATGGGCAAAAAAGGCGATTGTCTAGGGCCCCCAAAATACCCAAATCAATATTCTATAAACTTATTTTTGTAGTAAAAAAATTGGAAATTAAATTAATGTTCCATACTGAGGACCCTAGATTTCTGGTGTGACGCAGTAGTTTAAACTAAGGCTCTAGATAGGGGGTATACTCATCGGCCACCATTTTTTGTCAGTAGTTGTTTGTATGTTGGTATTGTGATTTGTGCACTTTTTTGCTGGTATGGGAGGTTGTTCAGCTCCAAATTGAATAAATAGTTTTTCAAAAGGGTTCCGGCTCTTCATATTTCTAAGAAATATGGATAGAAGTACAATATGGGTACAGAATTGTCATGACAGATGGAAATCAATATCAAATTAGAATTGAAATTAACATATAATGAGAATGAAAAACCTGTTCTGAAATCACAAAAAGTCTAAAGTTATACAAAAATGTACTTATAAGACAGGCTCAATTGCTAAAAAACTAAAAGTTATGTAATATGTTGAAATAGTTTTTTTTACCGAGTTGATTCTATTTTTCCCTATTGCAGTTTTTGTTTTTCTTAATTTTTAATATACAAATATTTCTTTATGGTAATAATTATTTATAAAAAAATGTCCCACCATTTTAAAAAGAGGTAATTATTTAAAAAAGTAAAACTGTTTTTTTTTAGAATTTGTTATATTATTATACTCTATAACAAAGTGCTTTCAAATATCAAAACTTTTTTGCATATAGAATTAAACAAAAATTAAATAATCACTAAATTACTAAATATTTGTTTTAGTGCATTTTTCAGAGAGGAGTTTATACTGATTTTGTCAAATATGAAACTTGCGAAAAATTTGAACAAGTCCTGGATGATGAAAATTAGCCAGCAAGATGTAATTAATAATAATGTTAAATAAAAATGCTTCAATTTTATTAAAAAAATCTTTGCATAACAGTTTTAATCGAAAAGGAATCTCGTACAGTTTATTTCTATTTGTCATATACAGGTAGGCCTCGATTAGTGTGAATAATGGGTTCCACAAATTTCTCGCACTATTCAGGTAAGCCTCGATTAGTGCGAATAATGGGTTCTACGAATTTCTTTCACTATTCGAATTCGTATTATTCGAAGTATTAACTATATGTAAAATATGGTAATTGGTTCTTGCTTTGTGAGATTCCGGCCATTAGCTAACTTCATAATGAATAACCACAATAAACTTAACACTAACTGTTTAAGAAATAAAAGGTTCCGGCCATTAGCCAACCTCACGATGAATAACCACAATACTAACGATTCAGGCCATTAGCCAATCTCACGATTAATAACCACAATACTAACTGTTTAAGAAATATTTATTTTTATATCGTTGTTCATCATCTAAATTAATAACCTACCAGAAATTTCGTCTCATATCATCATCAAACCAACCGCCAAATCGAAACCAAAATAGTGAATCGAAAGCAGAAGTTGAGCCCCGCCTGGCCGCCAATTCTAGGTCCAGAATTGAGTGGATACTCCGATTTGCGATTAAGTATTGCAACTTTATTGAATCAATAAATTAGCTCCAGATAGAACTAGTTAGCTAAGTTAATGAACCAATGATCTGACATTTTTAACAGATAGAATTAATAAGCGAAGTTAATGAACCAATGAGAAATTTTTAAGAAGTTTTCTTTTTGTTATTAGCAGAATATGACAGCAAATGATAACAAAAGAAATTTTTTCACAAGTTTTATTTTAAATAAAGAAATCTAGCAAAAGATAACAAAAACAAATTTTTTCACAAGTTTTATTTTAAAAAGAGAAATCAGGTAATAAACAAATATTTTTCACAAATTTTATTTTAAATAAAGAAATCAGATAATAAACAAAACAAAATAAATAATAAAGGTAGCACAGCAATATAATAGGCAAATAAATTTGTAAAGATATCCTTGCCCATCTTTCACCCCTTCAAAGCCAAGTGACTGTTCTTGGACTGCTCCTTGTCCTTTACTAACCGAAAATTAACAGTAATTTGTTAATTGACATCATAAAAATAACCGAACATTAACATTAATTTGTTAATTGACATCATGAAAGGGAGGGACCTTTGTTAGTAAGACTGGTCTATGCTTACAACTCGCATTAATCGCCGAGCTTTGTTAGTAAGACTGGTCTATGCTTACAACTCGCATTAATCGACAGCTTTGTTAGTAAGACTGGTCTATGCTTACAACTCGCATTAATCGAATAAATGGACCTTTGTTAGTAAAACTGGTCTATGCTTACAACTCGCATTAATCGAATATTTGCTCGCACTAAGTGAAAAACGGTATCATTTTTATAAGTCGCACTAATCGAATATCGTAACTGAAAAACGGTATCAATTTTATAAGTTGAGATCGGAAGAGCGTCGTGTAGGGTCTATGCTTACAACTCGCATTAATCGAATATTTGCTCGCACTAACTAGTCTATGCTTACAACTCACATTAATCGAATATTTGCTCGCACTAACTGAATCTATGCTTACAACTCGCATTAATCGAATATTTGCTCGCACTAACTGAAAAATGGTATCATTTTTATAAGTCGCACTAATTGAATATCGAAAGTCGCACTAATCGAGGCCTACCTGTATACTTGTTCTGTACCGAACTGATTACAAGTACCTTGCAGGTATGCACTCTTACAGGATAAATATGATTTCTATTAATATGCCATTTTAAAAGGAAAATATATAACTTAACGTATAAATTGTTTTAAAATGCAAATGAAACCATCATCTAATATCAGTTGAATTTCATAAAATACGGAATTAAATAAAACACCATTGAAAACATTGATAACTGTTTTCTATCAAAATTACTATTTATTTATTTATTATATCGACAAATATACATATAAACCAGGATAACCAATAACAGAGTACATGGTAAGTATAAATTTTCTTTGTCAATTGCGCAAGAAATGAATGCTCATAAAAGTTAAATAGCTGTTTTTATTAGACCGATGAATGTGCAAATACTAAAAATGGCGGATAACTCATATCTCTTATTTAGAGTTCTAGTTTAAACTGTAAAAACTAACCAATTCAATTGGAGAAAGTTTAACTGTAAATGACACTTTAGATTGGAGAGGAGACGGAAGAATTTTATAACTGTCAAACAAACCATAAACAATGCCTTGAGAGAAGAAACAATGATAAAATTACAAACAGCTGCAAGATCCAGGTCTGGAGATCTGAGGAAAAACAATATTGTAAAATATCCTGTCAATAAGATCCACCTGCCAATCCCAATGGAAGAGAGAGTGTGCAACATGACCAACTAAGATCAGAAATCAGTTCAAACCTCTCTCTCTACTGATGTGATTGGTTAGACCAAAAACAAAAATATAAATGGACAGCTGAACACACACACTTACTGATAATTCTTCATCATTATCTTATTTTAAAGGAAAAAAAGAAGAAAAAGAAGAAACTCTCTTTAGGTATTTTTATGGGTCAGATGCAAAATCTCCCCTTTTTTATAGGAATTTTCTTTTTTTAAATTTATTAGTTTTGCTTCTTTCATTTTATGTTCTGTAATTGGGATAGAATAATGGATTTCTGAAAATACATATTTATAATTTTGATATTTTCCAGGATTCATTATAATTATTCCCATTGGTTTTTTTAGTTTGATTAATGCGGTTTTGACATATACAGTGTATTGTGAGGATTTATTAACAGCACTAATCAAGGATTCCTGTATTAGAATTCAAAACAAGTTTTCGCAATTAAATTTTTGTTTTCTAGTTTGTAAGAATTTTAAATTTTGGAGAAAAAATCTGTTTGCAGCTTAATATTTTCCTCGCTCTAGAAAGTTTTATATTATCTTTAGTTCATCTACTGGATCATTAAGTACTTAAAGAACAGAAAATTTTATATCTCTTGTGACAACTGTTACTATTTCACAGTAGCTAATAACATAGAATTATATTAGTAGAAATTAAGTACTAAGTTTCTACCTAACATTGAATGGGTTGGGTTACTTTCACACATGTCATCACATAAGTTAAGTTGGAATGATTCTTTGCTTTTTCTACATTTTGCTTTTAATTTTGGCCCAGAACAGCTTCCTTAGTACTCTATTTGAGTGGAAAGGGGCAATCAAAATTTAGCCACCAAGCTTACCATACAAAAGAAGAAGAAAAAAGAAACCTATGGTTTTTGTGTAAATTTTTTTAAATATTTGCTTTTTTGTCTGTAACTGTATGCAGCAATTAAAATTAACCATTTTTAGTGATTTCTCTCCAGATATTGTATTTAATATAAGGATATGGTATACAAACAGTTTCTTTTACAAATAATGCTTTAATTTTCAGAATGATAAAAATAATCACTTTTAAATTTATTAATAAACTACTCCAACATGCCATTATTCTTTTGTTATGATAATATATTTTATGCAAGCCTGAATTTGTTGTTGTTATGAAAGTAATTGAATTATACTTTATTTAAGTCAGAAATTGTTAATCCAGAGTTTAAATTGTCAATCAGAGTTTTATTTTCTTATATTTTTCCCTAAATAAAATTATATTAATTATATTGTGGGATTATGTATGTATAATTTTCTATTGTATTAAAAGTTTTTTATAATAAATAAATCCAGTATTGGCAATTTAATTTTTTTATTGTTTTAATTCTAATGCTGTAGAATTTGCATAATATGTAAATTTATTTACATATTATGCAATAAAATTTTGTTCTATTGTTTATTTGAAATAATATTACTGTATTTTAATAACAAATGTTGCAAAATTAAATGCAAAATTATTAATTTGAGTATTTTAGATTACACATTCAAATCAACACTAATCAGGGGATTAACCATTTCAAATTACGTAAACCAACACAGGCCTCGTCTGATAATAAAGTTTCCATAATAATATATAAGCTTTCCGAAATGGAATTCTGCCATAGGTCACTGTGGTCTAATCGGTAAACCAACACAGGCCTCGTCTGATAATAAAGTCTCCATAATAATATATAAGCTTTCCGAAATGGAATTCTGCCATAGGTCACTGTGGTCTAATCAGTTACGGCATTGAGCTGCTATCCCAAAGATCTTGGTTCGAGTCCAGTGCGATGGCAAATTTTATTTCGGGAAAATTAATTTAAAAATTATAGTATAACCGATTAAAAAAACTTTCAAAATGTCACGAGCGCTATCCCAAAGATCTCGGTTCGAGTCCAGTGCGATGGCAAATTTTATTTCAGGAAAATTAATTTAAAAATTATAGTATAACCGATTAAAAAAACTTTCAAAATGTCACGATAGCAAGGGAGGAGGCACCTGACAGAGAGATTCATTTGGCAGAGGTAGGGAGCGGGACCGCGGAATCTGACACGCAAAGTGCCAACATCGGAAGAATTGCATGCCAGCATGCCAAGCTGGACGCTTATGTGAATAAGATGGACTGAATACAAGGATACCATGTTTTCCAGATGAAAATTCTCCCATCCACCATATAATCTATAAATCGATATTTTGTATCATCTCGTAAACTTCCCACAGAGAGAACTGCAGTGACTATTTCTCTATAGTATGATCATTAATTACTAGATGGTGCCACCTTAGTTCTAAATTCTAAATTTAATTAATTAATTATTAACTCAATAGATAGTGGTACCATAGCTTTAATTCAAAAATAATTGTAGAAAAATTTAATATGGATTTTGTCCACCAGGAAGTTTAGTTGTGTTGGTTTACATAATTTACTTAAAGTAAACACTTTAGATTGTTTTTCATAAGATTTTTTACGATATTTTTTTAAGATTATGATTGCATCTGTTACTTTACTATTACTAAAGCAACAGTTTTATATTTTTTACAACAATATTAGTTCTTTGTCCAAACAATATAAAGTGTTTTAGATTGTTTTTCATAAGATTTTTTACGATATTTTTTAAGATTATGATTGCATCTGTTACTTTACTATATTACTAAAGCAACAGTTTTATATTTTTTACAACAATATTAGTTCTTTGTCCAAACAATGTGTGCACATTATATACAATTAAGAACACTATATATTATTCAATATCAAAATGGCAAGAAATGAATGTGCTAACATTTTATAGTTTTCTTATATCGGAAAAATTTTTTCATTAATGACATTAATTTTTCATAATGAATTTCAAACATCTATATATGTAATAGATAACTAAATCAAAAATAATTCTGTATATAAATATCTATTGCTGATGATTAACAAAAATAAAAATTGCTGGTTGATGGCAATCATTAAGTATTCACACAAATTAATAAATTTCAATCTTTTATATACAGAATTATTTTTGATTTAGTTATCTATTGCTGATGATTAACAAAAATAAAAATTAAAAATTGCTGGTTGATGGCAATCATTAAGTATTCACACAAATTAATAAATTTCAATCTTAGCATATGATTAAATAGTGTCAGAAATATAACAATGTTTTCTCTGATGTCATCATTTACTATTATAAATGAAGAAAAACAAGCAGAATAAAAAATTTCTATATTTGTAATATTTTAATTAATTAATTAATTGCCTAACCACATTTAATTCAATTCATTACTAAGTATAGTTTTTAATATGATAATCACAATTGAAATAAATGATTAAATTGAAAAAACTTTTATTTTTATCAATTATACACTTCAATATAGTAATACCTTTATTATAATTTTCATATTGTTTTATTGGAATTGTAATCTCATAAAATTTTCAATTAATTTGTATCACATCTCAGCATGCCAAATATCAATATTAATAAATGATGTAAATTAAATCAAAAGAAAAATAATTTTGTATCAATAGACAAAACTTCAAAAATGAGCCAAAAAACTGCTATGACATTTTAATTTATCAAGGCACACAGTTCTAAAGATTTAGAAAAAATGCTTAAATGAAAAAATTTTCTTTTATAACATATTGAATAAATTTTTTCTATAAATTTAACTTACATCTGTAAATAGATCATTCATGGCATATATAGCAGCAAAAAATGTCTATTTCAAAAGAAAAAATATAATTTATTTATTTTTAATATTAAATGCATATTGTCCATAATTTCAAATTTTTTGAATATTTTGAAGATAATCAGGAAATAAATTATCCCAGATAATCTCAATTAATTGGGAGCATATTGTAATTGATAAAAATTAATTTGTAAACATTTATAAAAAAACATTCCATGAATTCTAGAACAAAATTTTACAAAGATCAAAACCATTGTTGATAATATGAATATTGATATTTTATAGTATACTATAAGTTCAACGACATAAGTCTATTGTTTATCCTTTACCAATCAATATATCATACTGCTTTTGACCTAAGAATAATTTGTTGATCTTCAAAACTATTTTTATTTTATATTTTGTAATATAAATTTTTAGTACTTCATAAAAATCTAATAATAAAACCTAAACAATTTTTAGGTTTAATCTTTTAAATATTTAAATAAATAATTGAAAACAAATAGTTATTAAGAATTAAAAGTTATTACTTTGAGACCTTTGCTTCTGCATTATAAAATAAGAATCATAAAGATATTATTATTAGCATTGTATAAGCCCTATTTATTTAATAAAATATAAAGAATTATATAAAATCAAAATATTTTGGCTCCTTAATCAAAATTAGAACTGATAAATTTCATTTTGTTAGATCTTTTCTAGTTTTCAGTTTCTTTTATTTTTATTTTTAACTAGGGAATAAAATACATTTCGTGAATTTATTTTTATCTGTATATCATTCAAATTTTAAAATTTCATTATTTATTAAATGAAAATCCATTGATAAAATATTACTATAACTATATACTATGTATCGAAATTAATTTTAACCTTAAAATTAATTTCAGACTCAAGAAGCATACCTAAATCTAGACATAGCATTTTCATATTAGGGCTTACAATTAGACTATTTGCATTTAATAAATTAACAAATTTTAATAAAATATTAAGTTATCAAAGCAGTTATCTTAAACTTTTTTTAATTATATTAAACTATAATAAAATAGTATTATTAAAATTAGCTATTATAAAACTCTAACAAACTAAAAAATTGCCATTTTGTTAAAGAGAAAACAGCATAGCATGACAATTAAATTCAAAAACTAGCACAAGATTGCAGAAAATTACTTTATTTTGACAAACGTTTTCAACCCTCCTTTGGGATCATCATCAGAAGGAGGGTTGAAAATGTTTGTCAATATAAAGTAATTTTCTGCAATCTTGTGCTAGTTTTTGAGTTTAATTGTCTTACAATAGTGCAGAAGAAGAAAAATGCAAAGAAACAGCATAACATGTTTAGAAGTGTTCTGGCTTATAGAAATAATATTACTGAACTAAATTTGACCATGAAAGCACAAGAATAAAATGTTTTATTTATGTCCAGATCTTTAAGAATTAATTTTGTTAATTGTAAAATCATTGAAATTTTCATTTCAAATAATATGATTTTCAAATATATATGTAATAAAAATGGTTCATAAGTTGAAATCTAGAACTTTTTATAAAAAAATTGATATTGAAATCACATTATTATTTATTGTGATTCAAAAATCAATGAAAAATATACTTGCTGATTTATTTTTACTGAATGGCATGGTATGGCCTGATCCCACTAGTATAAAAGAATACCCTAAAACACTTCCAGATTTGTTAAAGTGCATTAGAAATTTAATCTTATATTTAATTTTTTAATTACAGGCTATATAGAATTATTTATACTATTTAATTTATAATTTTTATAAAGTTATATTTATTAAAAATTAAATCATTGCAAGTCTATAGTGTTGTAATGAACAAGGTTTTTTAATATTTTAAATGTGCAATTTTTATTAGAGTTGTATAGTTTATGGGCATTGTAAAGCAAACTGTTACCTTTAAATGATATAGAAATAGCATATAGACATGTTTTTAATCATACATAACTTATGTTTTAGTTATTGATTTTCTCAAGTTTTTAATTTTGCTTCCTTAAAAGATTTTTTATTTAACAAGTAAAAAAACTTTGTTTAGCTTCAATTTACTAAATTAACTATTTTAGATAAACATGATAACTTGTTATAACTATTTTATCTTTTATACCAAAATTTAAATAGAATAAAATATCAAGCATTTTAAATATAAGTTCAAAATTTTCTTACATAACAATCATGATTTATAAAAAATATTTTGAATAATTAATATTTAAAATGCTTGATATTTTATTCTAAGTTCAAAATTTTCTTACATAACAATCATGATTTATAAAAAATATTTTGAATAATTAGCATATATTCTTTGTAAAAAAACCTCTCTCTAAAAAACAATATAATTTTAAATGACTGATAACAATATAATTAATTAAATATTCTATGATTCATTAGAAATGAAAGTGTATGTATATATCCCTGTTAAATTTCACTAGTATTTTTTGAAATCTTGTTTTCATTTATACAATGTACAGAATCTTTAAACAGAAAACAAAAATGATTATTATTAAATTTTTTTAATATATTGCAAAACATGAACATTTGTGAATTAAAAAAATATTACTATAAAATTATATTTAGTAATTTTGAATTTAAAATAAATAAAATCATTATAAGCCTATATAATTATGAAGAATAAAAGTTTTTTAATATTTCAAGATTTAATATAAGATTTTTGTTGGAGCCACACAGTTTATGAAAATTGTAAAGCAAATTATTGTCTTCATTACTGAAGAATTTTTTCATAGCTTAATGATAATTTCCATTTATATTTCATTAAATTTTAAACTTTCTTAAAAATCAACAAAAACAAAAATTTATAAATAATAATAGAAATAAAAAAAAAATTATT